>JAUUDW010010811.1:0-10197 GCA_032361385.1 Panulirus guttatus | reverse complement strand
TCACACTCAAACTCTAGCTGTCATGTGTAATGCACTGAAACCACAGCTCCCTTTCCACATCCAGGCCCCACAGACCTGGTGTTTCTGAAGTGCTTGTACTGTATTAGTATCAATGGTAATGAAAATGAAAATACTACTACTACTAATTATGATAATGGTAATTCATCAGATAATGAATAGTAATCATGGTGGTGTTCGAAAAAAAAAAATTTTGTCATATTCCTATATTGTTTGTCAAATGTTCCATGGAAGATTTGTTTGAGATACTTGAAATGCTGAGATATATGCTTATATCGAATCGTTTCAAGATCTTTTGATGTCTAATTAAAAAGGGAGACCTTTGGCAAAGAGTTTGTGGGGATTTTAAGAGTTCTTATGTTTTATTTGTGCACACAACTGAACCATTCTCTAACATCTTTCATTGGTTACCTTCATATAACAGAGCAAAGCAAAAGCAAGTGAAGCGAGCTAAATTAGTGCTGCAGGCACTATAGTGGCATTGAAGGCACCAAAGCCTCCCGCAGGCCTAACCTAGAAGGCCCATAGGGCCTCCTTGAGGCTAGTTGTTATAAATAAAAGGTTCTTGAAAAGAGGAGCTGGTATGCAGTCTGTTGGGGATGGGGGTTCTTGGGAGGTGAGTCAGTTGCTGCTTACTGATGACATGGTGCTGGTGGTGGAAGATTCGAGAAAGAAACTACGGAAGTGTCTGAGTTTGGGAAAGTGTGTGAAAGGAGAGACTTGAGAGTTAATGTAAATAAAAGCAAGGTTATTAGGTTTTGCAGTGAAAAAGACAGGTTATGGCGTATGACTCTGAATAGAGAGAACCTAGTGGAGGAGGATGGTTTTTTTCATACCTAAGAGTGGATGCAGCAGTGAATGGAACCAGTGATGCTAAAGTGAACCATATGGTGAGTGAGTGGACAACAGTCTTAGACACATTTAGGACTTGAGAGGAAAGAGAAATCAGTTTCTTTAAGGGCAAAGATGGTTGTGTTTCATGGTATAGGAATCCTGATGGTGCTTTATGGATGTGAGGTGAAAAGAAGAGGGATGAGATGTTTGAAATGAAATGTTCAAGGACAGTATGTAGTGTTTGGAGGATTGATCAAATAAGAAATTAAAGGTTAAGAGAGAGGTGTGGTAGTAAGGGGAATATGTTTGAGAGAGCTGAAGAGGGTACCTTGAAATGGTTCAGACCTATGGAGAAGTTGATTGAGGAAAGCATGATCAAGAAAATATGCACTTTAGAATTGCAGGGTACAGAGAAAAGGGGGAAACCAAGGAGGAGATGGAAGGATGAAGTGAAAGATTCTTGGAAGATTCAGGGCCTGATAATGCAGGAGGGTGTAAGGTATGCATGAGATAAAGCAAATTTAAGTGGTTTAGTATTCAGAGGACAACAGGCTGTCAGTAGGCAGAACTAAGACATATGAAGTGATCAGGGGAAACAAGGAAAGGTCTTTGTAGCCCAATTGTGGACAGGGGGCTCTGTTTTCAGTGTTTTATACATGATAGATAGAGAGTGGATGTGAGTGAATGAGGCATTTCTTCATCTGTTCCTGGTACTATCTCATTAGTGCAGGAAATGGCAAACATGTGAAAAGATACCCACCTTGCTCCTTTTAGAAGATGATTTGGTATGGCAGAGAATGCAATTATGGAGTTTTAGAGTGGGATGAAATGGTTTGAACATGTGGAAAGAACATAAGATGGCGAGTTTACAAGGAGAGTATATGATAGAACGAATAAAGGGGTTGGCGTGAGATGGAGACCATCTGTGACATGGGTAAGTTGAGTGCAAGAGGACTGAAGGTAGAGAAAATGTGGTAGAACACATGGAATGGTATATGCAAGGGAGGCATGTAAGAACAGGGATAACTGGAAACTCTTTTGCCATGGACCCCCTTGGATGGGAGTTTCAGGAGGAAACACGCATCATAGAGGTAAATATGTAGATAGATGGATAATACAAAAGGGGAGAATTTCCAGCCCATTGCTACTGCCCCTCTCAGTTGTTTTCTGTGAAACACTAACAGTGGCCAGTACAAAAGTATTTTTGTTTCAAATTAGGCTGCAATCTGGTGTGTGCTCAAATAAGGGAATCTACCTAGACTGTCCAATTATAACAAGATCCATAAGGAAGATACAGAGGGAGAGATGGAGGAGAAACTGCCCTAGATCAAATGTGTGGAAATGTTATGGGAAGATGTTAGAAAGCAAGACCAGAAGTTGACACAACTTTTGGAGGATTTGAATAAACTAAGGAATCAAATCAAGGATCATGAAAGATGTCATGAGATGGAGAGGAACTAAAGGTATTAAAGTTATACTTGCAGGCTATGAAGTTCAGATTTTCCTCATGGCTGCTGAGAATAGTTTTCCTCTACTGTGATATTCTGGAATATCCCATTGTACTTGAAACAACCATCAAATCTGTGTTCTGTGTAGTGAAACCTGGACTTTTATGTACCTCAGCCGATTGCCCATGTATATAGAGTGTTTTGAATATGTATATTTCAAGAAATTTGTTTATCAGTGTTTCTCTGCTACAATACTACAAACACCATTTCGAGATATCTTTCATGCCTACAAAGCATCTACCATGAAGAAGACACCAAGCACTTACTACTCCGTGCCCTGCATTCTTTGCACATAGATGCACACACATCACAACACTTTATTACCTGTGGTCCTGAATAGTGGATGTGGCCAGCTCTGTGAGTGCTGCAGGAGCCTTATACAGATAAAAGAGGCTTCTGGGGCAGGAAGGTAATGTAAAGTGATGTGATTGCCATAATGTATAGTGAGGATTAGCAATGAAAATAATTATCTTGTAAAGATAAGAAAAACTTTTCTTTAAAGAACGATTAGATTATGCAGGAACCCGTCGAGAATCTATACAAAGACATTTACTTCATATTTTGTAGTGATTTTGGGTCATTATTACATTAGTGTTGCCTTTATGTATACCATTTAATGGAGAACACCTGTCTCTTTACTTTCTTCAAATTTTTTTTTATATCATTATTTTTTTATTTTTTGCCGTCCAGTATGATTTTCAAGAAATATTACTATCAAATTTTGAAAATACAGCTTCATTCAATATTCAGAAAGTTACACTTGGGTCAAATTCATACATATATTTTTGATGTATAATTGACACTGGAAATCAGCCTGTAAATCAGTTGAGCATCTAAAGTCTTGACATATAGAGTAAAAGAGCATGAACATAGATTTACAGTAGGTGATGGGAGATTAAAGGGTATGTAACCAAATCATAGTAGGTAGAATTATCAAAAAACAGTAAAGATCAGAAGGAGCTGTTCTAGATGACTAGAGAATGTTTAGCTAGATAAGTTGACCCAAAACACATGCTGTAGAAGTGGTGGGCTGAAAGGGAAAGATGGAGCAGTTTCTGGGGCTGCTCAGCAGGCTCTAAACATGGAGAAAGTATAGCAGGGAGCCAAGGCAATTGAGCAAAGCTTTAGATAGAATAATGTACTCCATCAGAAACAGGAACTTGGGATATTTTAACAGAGGAGCAGTGGGATTAAATGAAGCTGTAGATGAAGTAATATGCACTGTTAGAGGCAGGGTAGTCAGGAGAATATATGGTCCAGTAGATAGTAAGATAAAAAAAAGGTGCAGAGTACACAGGAATGGGCTTCTTGGCAAAGAGGGATATTCAAGAGAAATCCAAGAAAACATAGCAGTTCATGAAACAGTAATATTAGACTCAAACAGAAAGTGGATGGCACCAGAGTTAGAGAAATTAATATTATTAATCCAAGGGGTTTAGAGACAATAATACATAATTATTATTAAAGTGAATTATCATACACCAGATAGATAAAAGAGTAAGAAGAAATGTTATTTAAAATAGTACTGGAAACTGGAATTGTGTTACACAATTTTAGTGGTAAAGAAAAAAGAATATAGGACACTCATTATTGTTATGTTTGAATGGAATTCATCAAGTCAGGAAGTATTTTGGCAGGCAAAGAAACTTGAAAATAAGGCAGAATTCCCTGGGGTATTCCTTGGACATGGTAGTCCAAGGCGAGAGAGGAAGAAAGTCAAAGAAGAAAGTCAGATACTAGATACAGGAGACACCAAATGAGGCAGGAGGACAGAACATCCCCACCAGCACTTTAGACTGATGTTAGATGATGGAAATATCAAAGTAATGTACACAAATGCTGATGGATTAATAGGAAATTATAAAGAACTGGAATTTAGTGATCATATCGGGGAAAATGCTCCTAATAATGTTGGAGTCGTGGAATCACTGTTTATTAAAGAGCTAAAATATCGCCTGTTGCCCGTAATGATACGTGATAGTAAGGAGGAAGAGAATGCAAAGGATTGGGAGGTTTGGCCCTCATAATGAAAGATTGCTGTAAGTGTCAGGAAACAATGAAAGATGGCTCATTCAGGCAAAACCCAATGGGAAGAGTAACTGTAGGAAAGAAGTGGTCTTGATATTATTTGATCTTCCATAAAACTGTAATGTTCTGGAACAAATATACAGTGATATATATGAAGGAACAATTAGGATGGTATAGGAAGCATTAAACACCCACTTCTCAGAGCTTGTACGATGCTGATAATGGGAGATTTTAATTATAAAGAGAGAGATTACATAGAATTAGATTCTCAAGGAGAAAGGGATGCTTGAGACAAAAGTTTTTAGAGTGTTATTGGAAAAATATCTATACAAACATTTCTGAGCATACTAGGGTGAGAGAGACTGATATGCCACTATTAGTGGACCTTATCTTCACACATACATGCATGTGTATTGAAAATATCATGTATGGTGGACCAGTTGGAAGAAGTAATCATGTAATGCTGAAATTTGACTATGTGATATATGAGAAAGTTAAAAGGGTAGAGGTGAGACAAGACCCTAAAGAGGAGATATGATGATGAAAACTACTCACAGATTAACAAATACAAAGGTTACATAGTTTGGTGAATGAAGTTCAGCAGCCCGAGAACTTGTGCATTGTGATGACAGGTTCTATGAAATTTACAGTGAAGGAGTAGAAATGGTGATATGTTTAGTCATAAATGCAAAGTGATTGATAAGAAAAAGATGAGAATGGTTTAGTAAAGATATCAGAAAGTAATGGAGCTTTGTGCAGTGATGAAGATACAGGCAACACTTAAGCCAACCAATTTAAGTTAGGTATAATAGAGCAAGGAACAACCATAGCAGTTTAAGAAATTTGGAACAAAGAAACTTTAGAAAGAATATTCTGGACAGGGCAAGAGAAAATCCAAAACTTATACATATATTATTCAGGAATAAATTGTCTGTTTGAGAGCAACAAAGTGGGCTAAAGAATTCAGAGGGAAGAATTGTAGTAGATTTTATAAGGATCCTTGAGGAACTGAATAACAAGTTCATAAGTGTTTTCACGGTGGAAGACAGTAACTCCACCGGGAAGTTAAGAAAGGAGAGGAGAATTTAGAAAAGACTGAGACATTGAAAAAAGACTTTAACAGTATACTAAAAGATATGTGCCCATGTGCAAGACAGACCCCTTGAAATACTTTTCAAGATGTCACTGGAGAGAGGCAAAGTGCCAAGATAGTGGAAAAGGGCAAACATCATATCTATCTATAAGAAAGGAGACAAAACAGGCACTAAACTGCAGACAGGTCTCACCTATAATTCGGGCCTGTAACGTTTTAGAAAAGATAATAAAAAAGCAAATGGATGACTTTGGGAAATGAGGTAATTTGTAACAAACCTATGAGATTCCTACAAGAGAGTGAGCTCTGTTTTCAACAGAGGGAAGGATAGGTAAATTGTTTCTTTGTGAATTGCGTGAAAGCATATGACGCTGTACTACTTGGGAGGTGAATAAGAAGCTGGCTCACAAGGCAAGAGTAAGTAGGGAAACTCCTTTAGTGGATAGAAGATTTTCTAAGCGGATGGAAACAAAGGACAAATGTTAGAGAAGCCTTCTCAAAATGGGTCTAGGTGACCAGCAGAGTGCCATAGGACCATTTTTCTTCCTGACTGATGTGTTTCACATATCTGAACACAGGAACTCCTTCCTGAATGTGTCTGCAGTTAATGCAAATGTCATGCAGGAAGTGAAAAGTGAGGTGGATTGCATCGTTTGAACAACGTGAAAGACTTCGGAGTAATAACATCTAACAACCTAACCTTCAGTGAACATAACAAAGCAGCAGTTGCCTCATGCAGAAGGATGGTTGGCTGGATCCTGTGGACCTTGAAGACAAGGCAAAGAAAAACCAGGACAGTGTTATTCAAGGTGGTAACTCTTTCACAAATTGAATATTGCTACTTTCTAACATCACCCAACAAAGCAGGCAAAATTATGGAAGTAGAAAGTGTTCAGATGTCTTTTACAGACCATATTAATGTGGTATAGGAACTAGATTGCTGGAACTGGCCAAAATCTCTGCAGCTGTACTCCTTGGAGTGCAGATGGGAAAAGTATACCATCATTTATGCCTGCAAACTCCTAGAAGGTGTGGTTCTTAACTTACATTTGGAAATAACATCCTACTGATGTGACAGGCATGGAATACTTTGTAGAATACTACTCCAGAAATCCAAAGGACATTTAGAAATAACATCCTACTGATGTGACAGGCATAGAATACTTTGTAGAATACTAGTCCAGAAATCCAATTGTGTGTTATGCACAAAAACAGAGAACACTTTAAACATCAGTGGCCCAAGACTCGTCAGTGCCTTACCTGCTGTCCTCAGAAACAACATGGGATACACAGTAGAGAAGTTTGAGAGTGCACTGGACAAGTACCTGCAAAGTGTACCAAACCTTCCAGGCTGGGGGGGTTATGTGGGCATGCAGGCTGTGACTTCCAACAACTTAGTCTATCAGCATACCAGTACAACAGCCCGGGCCCAGTTTGGGCTATGAGGATGAAGATCCCAAGGACTTCACCAGGTACTTAGCTTACAAGTGGACAGATCCAAAGTAGGTTTGGTGGTTTGGTATGTGGACGATGAAATTCAGCCTGAGTAGATTTGAAGTAATGAGGATAAGTCACGGTGAAAGAATTCCTAGATACACCTATCATTTAGCAAGAAACAAGCTGCAGGATTCTGTGTGTGTGAAAGACTTGAGAATTTTGACATTTTCCCTAACCTGTTGCTAGGGTCCCACCTTAGGAGAATAGGTAAGGGGACCAGCTTTCTCTTAGCAAATATATGAATAGCATTCAAGGATAAGGAATTATTTAGCTAACTGTTCACGTTATACATAAGGCCAAAACTGGAATATGCTTGTCAGGTTTGGTCACAACCCTCAAAAAGTTTGAACAGCTAATAGAGAGAGCTGAGTTACAGGGAAAATGTAGAGACTTTAGAATTACCCACCATGGAAGGGAGAAGGGTGAGGGTTGACTGTATCACAAACTTTAACTTTTTAAAACAAATTAGTGACATAGACAGTCAGCAGTTCTCCAAGTGATGTATGGATAGAACAACCAGAGGACATAACATAACTTAAGCAAGAAACTTGTTAATGAAAATGTGAGAAAATGAGTGGTTGACAAATGGAATAGGACTAGTGAAGACATGGTTACTGCAGGCAACATACATGAACTAAGGAAGTATAATAGAGAACTTTTAAGAGATGGAGATTCAGAAGTGTAAAACTACCTCCCCATACAGTACAAAAAGGTAATTGTGGGAAACATTTGGATAGTATTCTGTCTCCCATATCTCTAGGGATAAATGATTATACATGTCGAGATTTCAAAATCCAAAATACTTTGGACCAGTCAAAGTGTGGATTTTGAAGTTCTTGGATTTTAGAAACGTGTACTAATAGATTTATGTCTGAGTACTGTATACAGTATGCATAGTCTGAGAAAAAGTTGTAGATTTGGTTTATTGCTACACTGTTCATTGGATGATGTTCTCAAAATTTAAGAAAATATTATTTGTTATATTAGCCTGGTGATTATGCTTTTGATAAATTACTGCTAACCTAAATTTGTAGATCAGATGGAAAAAAGTAAACGTAGTCCCTGTAGTTATGTGCCTTCCTATCTTATAATTTGCCCAACATTTGCCCATCTGGTGTTAATTTTTTTCGCCTTGGTCATCTGAATGCCCTGATGAAGGCCATCACATTCTTTCTCTCTCTCTCTCTCTCTCTCTCTCTCTCTCTCTCTCATTAGCAAGGTAGCACAAGAAACTAACAAAGAAAAGGCCTGTTTCACTCGCATCCATATTTAGCTATCATGTGGGATGCACCTAAACCACGGCCCCCTATCCAAAACCAGGCTCCACACATCTTTCTGTGATATACCCGGACTGTTTTATATGCCCTTATTTAGTTGGTTGACAGCAAGTTACCCTTTGTATACCACATTGCTACAGCTCACTTTGTCCTGTGGATGCCTTTCACCCTCCTGCGTGTTCAGGCCTCAAGCACTCAAAATATTTTTCACTCCATCCTTCCATATTCAGTTTGGTCCCCCCTTTTTGTTTTCCCCTGTACTTTTCACACATATACTCTCTTTTTCAGCTTCTCCTCATTCATTCTTTCCAGTGTCCAAGCCATTTTAGGACACACCTTTCAGCTCTCCCAACCAAATTTTTCTTATTACTACACCTCTGTCATACTCTTTCATTACTTGATCAAACCACCTCACACCACATTTTGTCCTCAAACATTTCATTTTCATTATATCTACCCTCCTCTGTACATCCTCATCTACAGCCCATGTGTCGCATCCATACAACATTGTTGGGACTACTATATCGTCAAAAGTACCCATTTTTGTCCTCCCAGATAAGGGTCTCTCTCTCCATCTATTTCTTGGTGCTCCCAGAACTTTTCCCCCACTCTCACTTCCACATCCATGGTTCCATTCACTGCCATGTCCACTCCCAACCATGTAGAACACTTCATTTCCAAATTTTTCCATTCAGTCTCACATTCCAACCAACCTGTCCTTCTTCCCTGCTAAACCTAATATCAAGCTTTTATTCACATTTACTCTCAACCTCTGTCTTTCACACAACTACCTTATTGTGTCACCAACTTCTGCCACCAGTGCTCTTTCATCAGCAAGCAACAACTAACTCACTTCCCAGGCCCCCCCCACCCCCAGCAGACTTCATACTCACCCCTCTCCCCAAGACCCTAGCATTTACTTCCCTCACCATCCCATCCATAAGCATATTATTCAAACATGGTAGCATCATACACCCCTTCCACAGACCAACCTTCTCTTGGAACCACTCATTTCCCTCTTTTCTTACTCATATACAAGCATTACACTCTTGATAAAGACTTCTCATTGCTTCTAGTAGCTATCTTCTCATGCCATATTTTCGTAAGACCTTCCACATGTCATCTCTATCAACCATGTCCTATGCTTTCTCCATGTAATATACTTTTATTATTCCTCCATGAAGAGGTCTTGGAAAAAAGAAGAAAACTTGGGAAGATGTTCTTTTATTTTTCCTGTGAGTTATGAAGATTTTGATATCCTTTGGTACCATTTTGGATTAGCATTATTACAGTACATGTTAACCCCTACTTCATTCAGCATATACACTTGCTGTCTGCAGAGCAGTGCTTGCATAAAGGAATGCTGCTTCCTCCAAGGAACATCGCTCTCTCCCTGGCTACAGGCTTGTTGTTGTTCTGATGTGTAGTTCTCTGTTAATAACTCAGACAGTAATGATTTTTACTGAGAATGCTGGTGATGAGAGATTGAGGTGGGTGGTGGTTGAGTGAACAATTTGTTGGTTTGCCAAACCTTCCAAGTAAGCTCATCCAGTTCATTGTGCAATTTAGGATTAGACTTTGCCTCAGATTCCACTAGGTGAGCTACCACATCTGTATCTAAATATCATTGCTAGAGTGTGGGATGCCACTGGGTTAGCTAACATAGTTATAATGATGTTCCAAAAACCAAAAAAATTACAAAATCCGAAACATATCTGGCTTCTTGGATACTGGATTTTGGATTCCAGACTTGCATTGAGGAAAGCAGTTTTTCTTATGCAAAGTTTTAATGTGGGTGAGACTTGATTGTTTTGGGAGAGAATGCCTTTGAGAATGTCTATTTCTCGTGAAGAGAACACTGTGCCAGGATTCAAAGTTTGTTATTTTCTGTTTTTATTAATACACTTCGATGCACAGTATGTAAATTATAGTATTTATCTTT
>JAUUDW010010810.1:4876-17599 GCA_032361385.1 Panulirus guttatus | reverse complement strand
AGCATCAAAATATTTAGTCTCAAAATCTTCCCTGTGTGATGAGGCATCACGTCACATTCTCTTCAGTACTGTCGGCGTGTCATGTACTCCCACGAAACTCCCTGACCCACGCACGCCAGTACACACATCTTTACCCTTTAAAGTACGCGGCAGTTAAATCATTCTTTGGCCCAGCTTAGCTATTATGCTAAGTATAATGCGGGTGTTTAGTGCTCTCGTGTGAGGCAGCAAGTTCACCGCTGGAAAATATAAGACTGAACCCTCCTGTTCCAGGGAAAAGGGTTAGTGTATGAAGTTGGCAACGTTAACCTGGAGGCTCTGGAAAACGATTTGGCAACCTCTCTTGCCGGCTTCTGGATCAGGTTCACCAAAACCTTGGCTGTTTTTCTCTTTATCTTTTGAATACCTTCTCACTGTTGGGAGACACTGCTTGGTCAAAACTTTGTGTACATTAAGATGATATAAATACAGTGCCTGTTTCGTGAGATTCTGGTCATAATTTGTCTGGAATTGTGCGCTCGTTCAATGCTTCGTGCTGGAGGTGTCCGACAACCGCGGCCATGGCTCGCGCGAGGGGGACTGAGACTCTGCATCAGTGTGGGTTTGGACGTTGCGCCGGAAGAGTCCGTGGTCGTGGCTGGTGGTGAGGATGGCATGGAAAGGCGGTGTGGAATACGGAGTGAAACGGGGTGCCCAACTACTAGAAGCTAGAACCGAGACTTCAAATTGCCATTACTAAGATCTGAATCATCGACGTTTTGCTGTCTTTAGAAGAATTTTGTATTGGTAAAATTTGAGAGAAGCTTCGCTTGAAGAATCGGCATCTAATCAAAAATATTTCATATTCAAAAGTCCTTCATTTTGTCATAATCTCATGATAATTCCGTAAGTATAGTCAGTGAAACTACGGGAAGCTAGCGCCAGTAATTTACCCGTGAAGAGTATTTTTAGAGGAGATACAAAAGTATCTCTGTCTAGTAAGCCCTCGGTTTTGCTCCGTGTGCAGAAGGAACCACCCTGGAACGCTGATAGTTTGTCACACAAAAGACAGGTGTGTGTGTGGTAGGCGGTCTCAGCAGTCCTCACACTTCTCCTGGCGACATAGTGCGCATGGCGGTTGTCACTTATCAACAAATGACACCCGATCGACACTATGCTTTATTTACCAGCGTGTCGTCGGCCCCTGGGCTCTAGGATAACTTCGCTGAGCCACCACCAGGTGAGGCAACCGTGGCCGTTCTCAGTAACACTTTTCCAGCGATACTGTTTTCAATTTGATTTGCATGTACTTTTATTTCATATTCTAACTTACCTGCATGAAAGACTTTGTTGCTTTTTTAATCATCGCAAATTACTTGTCGGAATTACGATTTCCATTGTCTTTATTCAACCTTCATTTTAGCATCTTAATTTCAATGTAAACCTTACGCTTGCATTGTTATGGTATATTGCTAATGATACGTGATCGGGTTTTCAGGAGAGCCTAAGTTAAGGTCTTGGGTGTCAGGTCTCAGGGTCTGTCTGCCTTCTCCCTGACACTTGGCTATGTTGTGCCTCATACAACCTGCCAGAATGAAGAGGAAGAGGTCAGTCTTTCGCCTCCCCAACTACAAGTACTAGATCTATGAAAGTACTCCTCCTAGAGACGTTGTGCTCCTCAGAACGCTCTTGTTATCTAGAATTCACATAAGACCTCTAGTTTGTTGTGTTGCATAGACTGCAGTACATACAACCCCCTTTAATTGCAAGTTTGTGACCTGTAATTGTAGGATTGTCTTACCTCGAGGTGAAAGTAGGTTAGTATTAGCTGCTTGCATAGTTGCACACATTGTATAGCATGTCTTTCCGTCGTTTGAGTCCTGATCTTAATCTTTTTTAGTATGCAGATCTTATCGCCACGTGCTTGACCTAGACTGTCGAAGGATCGAGTTCGTCGTTCCAGTAAGGTGTTTTACCGGGTCAAGACGAAATATTACCGTTCCAGGGACGAAGTTTTATTGGACCCAGAAGCCTGTAACTTGTCGGGTTAGCCGCAAAACTGCACTGCCAGTACACGGTCATCATATTGCTAAACTTTAACCTTCTCACTGAACTAGAATTTCTCCTTTAAGTGTCCCTATCCGTGTGTGGAAACAGTTTTAACGTTCCAGTTTAAGATCAACGCGACTCTAGTCCAGTTTTGTGTTGTTTAAGTTTCAGCCTCCGGCGATGGAAGAACGAACCACATTAATGGCTCCAGTACTCGGCCTCATCGCTTTACTAGGGATCATCCAAGAGTATTTATAATCACTTCGTGAAAGCTTACTTCATGGCATTTCCAGTACAGCTATCATGGTGAAGGTGTGTGTGTGTGTGTCTGTGTGGCTCAGACGAAACACTGCTGCTGCCAGAATATTTAAGGTAACAGCGCCGTTTACACAGCCAGCGTTGATCTGGTTCACTTACTCATAATCTTCCGCATGTCGGTATCAGTTCTGGGCAACATCGGAACTGTTCCGTTTCCGAGGTCCGTCGTTTCAGTTAGGAGGTGTAGGCGTTGCTTCATATACATTGTTTATCTTAAGATCTTTGTCATCAGGAATGGTCACGGCGCTTACTGCCGAGAACTTGTCTCCGTGACCCAGAATGAGGACGAGGTGGTTATTAATCAATCTGTCGCACGACCGGGGCATGAATTACATGACGTGCGTTTACATTTGAATACTAAGATAAAGAAAAAAGGCGTTCATTTTGCGTTTCACTGTGTCGGACGTAAGACAGCAGCGTTCGCTCCCAGGGTTTAGTAAGAAGATAAGAATCACACGTTGCGGTGTAAGTAGTGGATGTAGGAGAAAGATGTAAGCCAGTGTCCGCTGGAATCCTCAGCGTTAGCAGGATTAGCTTACCTGATCAGATGGGTTTGGCTGCAAGTGATACACACCTTCAGCTTGCCCCGCGAAGTTCGGGCCGCAGTGTTACTAAGGTGAGCGTCCTCGGGGTTGAAAGGGGTGGCGGCAGTGTTACCAAGGTCAGTGTCGTCAGGGAAGGGGCGGCGGCGGCGGCGGCGGCGGCAGTTTGTAGCTCGTTAAGGAAGGCGTAGCGTGACCGCGTGCGGACGGAGGCCATCAGCTGCCGCAGGTACTGACGCAGTGCCGTCACCGTTGCGGTCAGCCGCTGCTCGATATCGCCGTCTCCTACCTGGAACAGATTTATCTTGATAAGAATATATATACATAAAATATAAATATATACATATGGATAGATAGATATATAAAGATAGATATATAGAAAGATAGGTAGATAGATGGATAGATTAGATAGGTAGGTAGATGAAGTGTGAGGCTAGCGAGGGAGTGCATCATATATATATATGGGGTGAAACCTTGGTTCATCACTGAGCGTGTGAGGGTGAGCGAGTCATATGGGATGATGATGATGGACAGGGTGTGGGGCAGGAGGGCTGACCCAGCCGTAACGGAAGTCCCGCAAGAGGCTGCGGCTGCGGCTGCAACCTCAGCTCTTGCATACGGGAGATGCTGTGCTGTCACCTGACTCAGGAGAGGGACTGGGTTGAATGATAAGCTGGCGTTATGGTGAGCGCGTGTCGCAGGAGGAGGAGGAGGAGGGAAAGTGTGTGTGTGTTACATTTTTATTTCGTCGTATTAAGTCGGTGGGAATTTACCTCATGAATGAAAATTTGGTGCTTGGGAATTTGATCTTTAATGGAGGCAGAAGCTCAGATTAGACTGATTTGATGCAGAAGGGATGTTCTCGTTGCAGCAGCTTAGCTGGAGTAAGGGAACGCAAGTCTCCTGAGGGAGGAAGTACTTGTTTCGACCCCTGTGTACGAAATGAAGCCTCCCTTGCTGCTCCGTGGTACGCAAGGTTCAGACAGCCAGCAGCAGAGCTGGGTAGGGTGCGTCGGACAGCACCGAGAAAGCAGAGCATTGTCTGTTTGAAGTAGTGTTGCGTTAGGGGCCCGGATGAAAGCTGACAAGATGGCTTTTCTGTGCAGCGGGTAACAGACGTGTAAGCTGTGGTGTGGAAGATAGTATTGTGGAAGGAGTGGTAGAGTCATGTGAAGGCAAGTGAAGCATCCAGGAAAAACCATGGAAAGGTCTGTGAAGCCTGGATGTGGATAGGAAGCTGTGGTTTCGGTGCATTACACATGACAGCTAGAGAATACGTGTGAGCTGATGAGGCCTGTCTTGGAGCTGCTTAGCTAACGCGGGAAACGACGATGGAATATGAAAAGAAAAAGGAATATATATATCGGATAGATAAACAGATAGATTATTTTCTCGATAAGGAAGTTTAGTTTTTTATTTGATTGCAAACCCCGAGGTTGCGGTAGACTCGCTTCAAGGACATGACGAGGTGCTAACCTTCGGCCGCCAACCGGGTACTGTAATTCACTTAGCATGCACCAGGAGGGTGGTGAAGATCGGAGGCTTACGGGAATGTGACTCGAATCGTCAATGTGGAGCATGTCATCCTGGCAGTCATCCAACACAGGTGATGGTTGATCCTTGTGTACATCATGGGAGAGGATAAGACCTAAGGAGGAGGAGGGGTGGACTGTAATGTGTGGTGCAGATGTCTGTACAATCGCTGGCGAGGGAAAGGAAGTGGCGGCAGATCCAGTCGTCGCTCTGTTGTGTAATGACATGGACAAAGTTAACCCACGGTAGGACGTTCTTCTCAGCCGGACTTCCTGCGTCGGTGATTGACATGTGGGCTGGAGGAGGGTCTCCCCTGCGGTGGAGCTTTAAGCATACATCCTAGTAGGAAATCCTCGGATACATTCTCTTGAATGTTGAGAGGGTCATCATCCGCACCTTCATTAAAGTGGAGGTAATGGTCCCCATGGCCTCCCCTACCTGGCCTACACCCAACCCGCTCATCTCTCTATCCCGTGCGCTTTACACTGGCAGGTGGAGAGATCTCGGGCGTCCTGTCTCAACTGGGGTGCAGAGCGTGGGGGCTTCAACCTCCTTACCCCGGGAAGGGAAGGCGCCGTCAGTGAGCACCGTATTCCGCGGAGTCACTCCGCCGGAAGGAGAAAAATGGGAAAAAATAACAACAGCTTAGTTCGTTGAGTATTATTACTTGTCATGGTGCACAAAGTATAATAGATCTTATTGCTAATCATGGCGTTCGAAGTATATCAAGTCTCATTACTAATCACGGTACTTAGAGAGGGAAAATGACTTGGTTACATCCCTCTGCGTGTGATATCATCGCCATGTTTTTGTATACGCTGCCAGGTGAGGTTACTTGCGCAGGTGACGAGTTGTGTCCTTCACCTTGGCATTGATTGTAGGTAGAGTGACGTGCCATGCGCTCACGGTTTTTGGAGACAGGTGTTGGTGTTTTAATATAGATATATATATATGTAGTGTAGCAACTGCAGGTCCGGTAGGGGGTGATATGGGTGTTTAGAGGGATGGTTTCCCTTTGCTGTCCTCGTCATCGTGATAGGGGGGGAGGAGGGTTTGCGCCGTCCCATCCTTGTGTCTTGCTATCCTAATCATCGTGGAAAAAGAAGGAAGGGCTGCCTCCGGCTATTGTGGGTATCATGAAGAGTATTAGATTAATAGTCCCGTTATCTGGGTTTATCAGCCTGTAATCCGTCACCTGTGTGCTATGGGCCCCGGCGCGTGTGCCGTATCATCACCCCCTACAAATTAGGATACGCCTCGATTTATCGTCCGTGTTCACGCACCGCGCTGGTCGGGGCCTCCTGCAGGAGAACCGACTCCCGAGGGGCCGTCGCACCCCTCCTGCCGGGGAGGATGATAATCATCCACAGTAACTTCATGCAACATTAACGAGGAATAGAATCATTCTTGGCCGATTTGAAATGTTTCACTGTACGCCACTTTCGAGGAGGAGGGATGGCGTGTACCGCGAGGATGTGATGAAGAAGTGAGGTGAAAAGCTGTACGTTTCTCTTCGACTGGCGCGTTTTGTGCTTCACATTATTGTAGAGGATATGGATATCCAGGTTCCCCCCTGGATCGTTTATCACAGTGAGTCACTTGTCATGTTTCCTGTCGTATCCCCATGCAGCGTGATCTGTCGTTTCCTGTGGATTCCCCACAGTGTGATGATCTGTTGTTTAGACTGATTTGTGGGTTTTGGGGTTGGAGGGGAACATGAGAGCAAGGAAGGGGGCTTTCCAAGGTGTCTCTGGGTGGGGAGAGACACGGTAAATGATGTTTATGAGGTCGTGGTTTCTGTTATTTGGGTACGGGCAGGACTGTGGAGGGCATACGTTTGGTGGGCATGCGTCGTATTTGTCTCTCTAGGAACCGCATGGTAAAGTAGGGTCGGACCCAGACCACAGGATGACCAGCCTGTGTTCTCATGATATTGCAGGAGTAAGTCATGGACCCGACTGGGCCACGCATGTGCGAAGTCGTGTTGCGTCAGCAAAGTTTGGGGGTCTTGCCGACGCGGCTGGAAGAGGCTACCTTATCTGAGTGCTCAGAAAGGCCTTGGACTCTGCAGTATGAGCATAACGCGGTTCCAGCCCAGATAACTCCTGGATATGAGTCTCTCCCTGACGTACGTCAAATCATCAGCCTATAGTTTGAGGATAGAATCTTGGACTACTGTCATAGTCTGAGGTCACTCCCGTGGTGTGGCCCGTGTACAGAGATAACACGAAGGTTTCCAGGATTTACCGAGTCCCTGGAAGTGAATCATCAGTTGTTATTTCACAGTTTAGGCGGATGGGAGCGTTACGTCACAACCTCAGGAAGGCTGAGGTCACATACAAGAGGTCGTGCCAAGCGTGCAAAAAAGTTATGATCGGTAAGAGAAGAGTGGAGGTCACTCCGAGGAGAGAGTGCCATAGGACGTTGCTAGAGCTGAGGTCACCAGGAAAGTCATTTTCCTCAGCTGTGAGGAGGGAGCGGTAGGTTAGGTAGCGGAGCTGCGTAGATATGCATCAACTTGTAGGGTTTCCTTGTGCACCCTCCCCATCGCTGCCACACATCCCTACCACACCTTTCTGCCGCACTTTAGCACACCTCCCTACCACACCTTTGTTCTCAGTGCCACCGTGCTCCTCCGCCGTCTCTGTCACAACCACCGTCGCCACCACCACAACCACCGCTACCGTCATTATCACCGCCACTAACATCAGTGGCACCATCCTCCTCCTCCTGCCTGCCACCGTTACCACCACCACTTTTCACGACTGTCCTGCCCCCACATCATCCCCCACACTTATCACCCCTGAGCTGCTGTAAATCATTCCATAATCAAAGATTAAATTGCATGAAGCAGCAATTACACACGAGTATTCCGATTGGTATGGTCAGGACGAGACCATGTGACGTTCACAACTGATGACCAGACGCGTCCATGTGACGGAACCAGCTAATGACCAGATGGATACCTTGTGACGGTGACAGATGATGACCGAAAGGGACCTTGTGACGGAACCAGCTAATGACCAGACGGGGGCCGTGTGTGTGACGGTTGCACCGGCCTGTAGCCACCCAGGCCAATAATTCCGCCACTTGATTTATTGATTTTGGGAAAACCCTCCATCACTTCGTGTTGCTGTGTTGTGGGGTTCTGAAGAAAGGGTTTTACGTGTTCGCCTCTACAGTATGGGGACTGAGTCATAGGTCGGGAAGGCGAAGGCCTCACGCACAGGCAAATCTGTGTTGTGTGTGTTTGTGTTTCTGTCTGCGCCACGCTCTTAGGATCACCTGCACCGCAACATCATCAACCAGATAAAGAGAGTGGTTCATTGGGCGACGTCACCCTCCGCTGTTGTGGTGATGGCTGCGGAGGGGAGAGCTTTGGGGGGATGGATGGAGAGTTGGGAATGAGTGAGATGGGAGAGGGAGGAGAACAGGGAGTGTAAGGGAGGAGGGTCGGGAGAATACAGAGAGGGAGAGGAGGGAAGGGACCCGGACACAAGAGGAACGCCTGTGGTGTAGGACAGGGAGAGATTATGTTTCTGTCACCGTTCCGTCCTCAGTAGTCGCACATTTCCCTCACGCATATCAGGACACCACTCTCTCTTCTACGTGGAACGTGTGTGTGTGTGTGTGTGTGTATGGAGTCGTGGGTGGTTATAAGTCTTGGAGAGTGTATGGATTTTGTCCTCATGTCTTCCGGAGTGTGAGGGACTTCTCTTTGCAGCTTCCAGAAAGTGCGTGGACTCGAGTTCATGCCTTCCAGAAGGCGTGTGGACTCTTCGTTCATGCCCCGCGGAAAATATATGGACCTGTGGAATGACGCGTTCTAGACAGGTTCTGGAAGCAGTCGCGCGTGTGTCCGGGTTGCAATTTCATGATGACCGGGAGGAGGGACGAAAGGCGTAACCATCATCACCAACGGTGGCGAGCAATTGTTGATGCGTGGCAGGGCGGCTGGTTGAGGCCACCTACCCCGTGATACTGCTCGTGGTCACAACGCTACCGCCACCCGAGGAGTCGTGGCACTGCTACCGCCTTCCCCTCGTGGTCTCGGCCAGTGTCGAGGTCGGGTTTGGGTCGTGGCACTAATCCCCCGGCCACGGTCGGCACTGCGGTATCATGGATAGCCAAGTAGAGCTCGCTTTAGTTTTCTCCATGTCTCTCTCCTTCATTATCTTCTAAATCAGATTCATCAGTGATTGTGATTTGTTACGGTGATAATGATGATTGATGATGATGATAACGATTCCTTGATTTGAGGGTAAAAACCTTCTGCGAAAACCATATGGTATGAGGTGCAGAGAGCCCTGGTTGGTACCTCCCTGCCGCCTGCTGGTCCTGGGTGGGTCACGTACGAGTACATGCATCATCCCCAACTCCCCCCACACGGAGGCATAGCTCATCCCTAACTCCCTTACAAGGAGGGAACGCCGGAGGGAGCAACTGTGATTTGGCGACTCGCTGCCTTTTCCCACCAGGGCTGTCGCCTCGCCCCGTGACTCACAGGGATTGTTTGGAGGTGAGGGAGGGAGTTGGTGGGGATTGGCTGGGAGTTGGGGTGGGGTCTTGCGGGTGGCCGGGAGGGGGGGGGGAGGCATTTAGACGCATCGCTGCTTTAATCGGTGTGTGTGTGTGTGTGTGTGTGTTATTACTATGTGTGTGTTGCGGGGAGAGAGTTGTGCACGTGCTGCCGCATCTCTTAACCTTGGTCTCTTAGCCTTGTATATGTGTACCATGACTTCACTCCTATATGTGCACACACATACACACACACACACACATACACACACACCAGCCTTTGTCAGGTGCGTATGTGTGTGTGTGTGTGTGTGTGTGTGTGTGTGTGTGTGTGTCGGGTCGAGGAGGGGCCTCTATGCAACGCTGGCGTCCCTTGTACATCATGGATGTGCGTCCTGGCTAAGCTCTGTACATCCCGTGAGCACATCCCCGCCAGGGCCTGTACACCACACCCGCACACTTGGGCCAGGTACTGTAAAGACTCACATCCACATCACAGTCTAATCCTGTACGTCATACCTGCACACTTACCCAAGGACTCTGGTCCATCGCTGCCTGCTGATCACATAGTGACATCAGTTTAGTGTCTGAAGGAGCACAGAGACACGTAAAGGGAGAGCGTTTGGAGGACGAGAAGCTTAACGTGGTGGAAAAGACAAGGCCAGCTGTCAGGGGGGTCAACACTTCGTGGGCAGCTCCCTGGGGGTCACCATTGCGAAGGAAGTTGTTTGGGAGTCAGAACTCTGGAGGCATCTCTCTGAGGGATGGCACTCTCATAGCTAGTTTTCGAAGGGTGATAGGGTGACAGTTCTTCATAAGCTTGCTCCCTGGGAACTAGCTTTCCAGAAGCCAGCGCTCAAGTGACCGGTTTTCCTTGGGTATGTAGCTAGCTTTCCAGAAACTAGCACTCCAGGGCCTAGCTCTTGGGTTCTGGAGCCATCTTTCGGGGAGCAGGCTCTCACGGGGTCTAGAACTAAGTTTTAGAAGCCATCACCCCCAGGGAACGGCTCTTTTGAGGTCTGTAACTAGCTCTCCATGAGCCAACACTTCAGTGACTGACTCACGGGGTCTGGAACTAGCTTCACAAAAAGTAGCGCTCCAGGAAGTCGGCTCAGCCAGATGCTACAGGGCGTCTGGTTGGAGCCTTCTGCTCCTGCTGGCTGGAATGCGGGAGGCGGGTATTTTAGGCGAGTGATGTTTCCAACGTTGGCTTTGTTGTGTTCACTGCTGGAAAGGCTTGTTCTTTAGGCTGCGTTGTGGACGCTGCTGGAAAGGCTGGCTGTTCTTTAGGTTATGTACTCCCGAGCATTTAGGCAAAGTGAGTTCGGGTATTAAAGTGGAATATATGGCGGTTATTAGTCAGTGTCTGAATTTATATTTACTTTGTGTGTGTGTGTGTGTGTGTGTGTGTGTGTGCGCGCGCGTGTGTACGCGCGTGCGCAGTTTTCAGTTCCGGAACAGAAAATATTTAGTGCTTGTCGAGTCAACATAGACACCGAGATTTACGGCTGAAGTTAATGACAGTTTGTATCTTCCGTTGGGGAGACATACGAGAAGACAGACTGCTTGGAAAGGCAATTTCCTGCCGCCCAGTCCTCGAGTGGGGCCGCGTGTAGCGCTGGCTGCTTGGCTGATTGGCTGGCTGGCTGACTGGCTGGCTAGCGACCTGCTCGGCGGCTGAATGGCACACAGGCTGGCTTGCCAACCTGTCATTCAAGCCGGACGAATGAATGGCTGGCTGGATGAATAAGTTAACAAAAGAACCTGTGAAATTGATCGGTAACAGGGGACGAAAGATACAGATAAACCATTAAGAGCTGAAGATAAGAAGTAAAACGATTTTATACGAGAAAATGATAAATGAGGAAGAAGAGGGAGAGAGGGAAGGGAGGGAGGAGAGTTATGTAGGGTGGTAGAGACAGTTTTGGCGGGATAATTTAGTTGATGTTGGTAGGGTTTCGTGATGGTAGTGAGGGTGACCATCCTATGGTTGATGGTGATAGTGAAGATATTGGTGATTGTGGTTATGGTGGTGCTCCCTGGTGAAAGGGTAGGGTCAGCTGATGGTTAACGAGGACGAAGATGTGACGGAGGGGACGTTTGTAACGAAGTAGATAGTGATGATGAGATATCCAGTCCTTGCGTGATGGGAGCCATCCCGCTCCCTCCTGGAACACAGCTGAGGGGTTGCGAGGTATCATCACTGGAGGTTAGGCTTCCATAACTTACTTGTTTCAACCTCATATTATTTCTCATTTTCTCGTAGGGTCCTGCTGCCTGGGTCTTTCACAGCCTCAGGTGTCTGCTCGACGTTGCTTCTTTCGTTTAGCGTCTGTTCGATTTTTCGCCTTTTTAGTCTTTTGTTCTGTTGGATGGTGCTTCTCTCATCAGCTCCTCCTCCTTTAGGTCCTTCTACACCTCATTCGTTTTTCCTCCTGAGCCATGCCCTCCTACCTTAAACCGGCAGATTTCCTTTCTCATCAGAGTGTCCTCGTTCCCTGGTTCCCACCCTTATTGTTTGTTCCAGTCACATCCATCTAAACTCTCTTGAAAAATTTTCTTCCTTCTTTACTTGTATTCCAACCAGGTCCTAGTAGATCCCTTGCTGGGTAATCCTTCGTTCGTAACTGATCTCCCACCCTCCTCTGACTCAGAGCCCCTCGCCTCTCCTCCAGTCTTCCTGATCTGCAGCGCATCTCTGGTGTCGTTCCTTTTTACTCGTCTCGGCAATATTTCCCGACGTCCATCTTGACATTCTCATCCCAGGTTCTCTCAAGTATGGAGTCGTCTTTTTCCTGTCCCGTCCAAGTTCCTGCTCTGTACAGCAACAATAGTTTTGCCTCTTGTTTTATAGAACCCAGCTGTCGGTATTACAGGGAGCGGCCCGTCGCAGACGATCTCTTGAAACATATTTTCATTTTTCTGTCTTACCTTCGCCCGAGTCTTTCACTAAGAAGACCCGCGACTTTCTCCTCAGTTATTTCGTTTTTTCCTCAGCCAGTTTCCACTTCCTCTCCTCCAGCGTAAGAAGGGCGATACGTATGTATTGTTCTGTGTTTCTCCTCGCCAGTTGCAGTTTCCCGCCACTCTATTCCAGGACCGGTCTCCCTGAACTTGACAGGCTTCTGTCATAGTGCAATGACACCTCTTTGTATGTTCTTCTTTTTCTCTCTCTCTTTTTCTCGTCGATTTGGGTTTTCGTTCAAATTTTCAGTGGGTCAAAGTCGAACATCACTGAAGACTTTTTTCTTTTGGGTTGCTTTTCCCTTGAATCAGGATCATTCCAGATTAAGACTTGGGACAAATGTGTGTTGTTGTTGGAAGGAAGGAAGGAAGTCCTTCTGGCTGATGGGAAGAGCTTGGATAATGCGTCTTGGAGATCATTTTGCAGGGATCACACGGATAGAAAAAAAAATGTATGTATCGTGGCCATCCGGTGTAGATAAGATTTAAGCGCCAAAAGTGTTCCACACTGTCGCACTTGTTTAAATCAACCGGCTCTGGATCCTCTCGTGTTGATAATGGCTTAGGTTCCAGGACTCTCAGACCAAATCGAAAGCATAACTGGAGTATTTCATCCCGCCTTTTTTTTTGGTAAGATTTGGGCTGTCGCACATGACTTGTTTACCTTACTGGTGTTGATTGGTTGCTTGGGCTTAAGGCTTGCCAACTCGCCGAGGTCATTAAGGCCGTGAGCCTCAAATCTTTGCGCTGGGGCAAGTCTGCGCAGGTTGAGGAGGATGGAAGACCCAGCGGTCATCGCTCCTCGGGTGTGGCTGGAGTA
>JAUUDW010010788.1:0-10198 GCA_032361385.1 Panulirus guttatus | reverse complement strand
CTCTCTCTCTCTCTCTCTCTCTCTCTCTCTCTCTCTCTCTCTCTCTCTCTCTCTCTCTCTCTTTCATGTACACTGGAGAATAAAAGAAGATAAATTGTTCGGTTCATAAGGCTAGGGCCGTCTTCAGGAGTGCGACAAGAAATACAGTACACCGGACGAAGAAGATTGAGGAGGTAAGCCAGTCCAGGTCAGATGACATGTCATATGGGTCCGGACATAATCCTTTATCACATCTGATATAATCGTCTTAGTGGTAGCCAGTGTGGTGGGGTCGGAAGTCGATTGCCTTTGGGAGGAACTGGTACGGGGAGAACAGGCAATGGATGTACCTTTCATGAAACCTTTTCTGAAGCTACAGTGTTACGCATACAAGACTGAGGCTTTACTCCATCTCGTACTACGGTCATGACAACGAGCATGTCTCGAAATAAGCGAGTTTCCTTGGCTATATCTAATGCTGTTTTGTGCTCAGTGACCCTGATGTCTTTGTTGTGACTGATTTGACCACTATACACCTTACTCCAGTGGCTACATGGAATATATACTCCAGGATCACAGTCCTGGGCTGGTTGTTGGTATACATTGAAATAACATGTTGTTAGGGTAGAAGAAATTTATTTTGCTTTAATCATTTGTTTATAGATATATTATCAAGGAACACGAAACTTCGTTGTGTAGTATCATCAGACATTGCTAACAAACAAATTTTTGAGTATTGGGAGTTTTAGTGTCACAATAGTTATTGTGGCCAAAAGTAATGCTTTACACAAAAGCTAATTTGGATATTTTATCTTCTTAAGTTAATATCTTATAATTTTTGTAGGGTCCAAGTATTGTGGGTTGCATACCTTAATGATTCTTAAACATATGAAGAAATACTCTTTAATTTTTGTGTATGTTTACTCAGAATATGAAGATAACTCTCTGAATTGATAGCTTTTTTATAAACAGATTTTCCCTGACCTCTCTCCTCTCATGGTCATCGTACCGAGAAATGGGATTTTCCCTTCTGTTTCCCCTTCTCCTTTACCTTAATGACAAGGGGATGTAACCAGTCGAAAAAATGATGTTCAAATGAACACCATTTACCAGCCAAAACCGAATAAAATATCGTCTACATATGCCATTGCATGTTCTTTGATGGAATTAGAGGCAGAATATGAAATTCAATATATTCCACGTATGGGTTAGAAAGCACGATGGAGAAAGCATTACCCACAAACTGCAGCCAAATTATTCAAGAGTCCTGAGAATATACAGAATATGGATCAGGAAACAGACGTAATAAAATAGCATCTTAAGAAGTTTGGTTATCCAAATTGATTTGTGCGTAAAATACTGAATGTAGCTAAATGAACCATTCTAGAGCGAAAAATTCCTAAAGTTCAAGAATTGGGCAATCAGAAATGATTGATAGTGCATCACACAGATTATATCAAAATAATATCCAATTGTCCTATCAACATACGTCAATATATACCAATGAATAGCCCAGGATGGGAGTTCCGAAGTAATTACGTTACTTAAAGCTAATGTAAAGAGGCATATATCGGTAAAATTTGTAGCATTTTATGTACCAGGACCACCGAGCACAAGGGAGTAATTGGATATGGCCAAGAAAACTCGGCATTGTTTCATTATCATCATTACAGAAGATTACGACACGAAGTGGAATAATGCCTCCATTTTCAGTAAGTTATACTGTAGCTTCGAAAGAAATTCGATGGCGTGTACGATCAGCACAAAAGCGATGTCTACACCAGTGAATGACTGGTCTCAGAATGATCAACTGTTAACATTCACCTGAAGTGAAAGATACCAAATAGGAATATACCTAAAATGCAGTTATATTCCTGCATATCATGTTGTTGTTTTACTTGCAAGAAAAAATATAAAGCGGAAGTCTAACCTGTAATAATGTGTTGCTCGTGCAATGCTAAAAACTACAGGACTGATCTTTGAATTCGATTTCCATGAACTACAAAAGGTGCCGATTTCACTTTTAGATACATGCAGAACTCTTCGAACTTATATTATGGAGATGTGGTCGAAAGGTAAAATGTCTGTAACGTTCTTGATATTCACTACGAACACCTGGCAAGCAGTGCGCATCCGTTATGGCTCTTGACGGCCACGGCCTCATCTTCCGAGGATATTGCACGGCGGACTGGATTGAAGGCGCCTTCCGTATCGTTATGGGTTTAGCGGTATGAAGAGGCTGGCGCTGCTTCAACTAATCTTCATCGACCAGGCCAGCCCAGCTGCACAACTCCAGAAGATCAAGTCAGAGTAATATTTATATAGTAGTGTATAATATGCAAATAAATCTTTTCGTTTATTTTATTCAATGGTTCAGTTATAATTATTTAAGTCTTTTT
This sequence comes from Panulirus guttatus, assembly GCA_032361385.1. NCBI lineage: Eukaryota > Metazoa > Arthropoda > Malacostraca > Decapoda > Palinuridae > Panulirus > Panulirus guttatus. Next base: position 7,820 of record JAUUDW010010788.1, on the reverse strand, counting down.
CAACCAATGACCAAACTATACTAGATGCTGTTGAATGTAATCGGTTCACCACTGCGGTCAGCGTACGTGAGGGGCAGTCACTGCTAACAGGAACAGGTAGCACTTGGCAGACATATTCTCTGACACTCCAGCTAAAATTATGGAAGAACGTATGGAATATGCCTTGCAGGTTGTGGACGAACCATAGCTTCTGGGAGCAGGTAATATTTTGTGACGAAAGAACTTTCTGCTCAGACTCACCCAGAGTTGTGTAAGTTTGGCTAAGAGAAAACACAAGGTAACTCGTTCACTCAGTTAATCTTTGCTTCTCAACGCGTTTTCACTATAGTATTGTGAGCAATATAAATCTGTCAGTAAATCATGATTTTTTTTCTTTATACTGTTATTATCATTATCATCATTTTTATTATTATTATTTTCTTTTTAGATATACACCAGAGCATGTTGTTGGTGGCCGGGTTAGTGCCGAGCTATTTGGATGGATGCACTCTGGTGGTTTCGGGTAGCTAGCTGATGTTGGTTCAGTGAGGAAAAGTATATAGAGATTTTGGAGGAGGTTCTGTTGCCTTTATTTGGTGCAAAACAACAGCCCTACCCACACATGTCCAACTGTAAAATCGTGGCTTCCTACACTTCTTGAGATAACCCTTCAGCCATATCCTCAAACATCTCCTGACCTAAACCCTATTTAGCATGCGTGGGCAGCTGTGTGCAAGTGTATAACCAACCACTAATGCCTCACACGTAACTGATGCTCTACAACCATGGGAAAACTGACCTGGCCTGACCTTCTCAACCTTTTTTTGTTGTTGTTGTTGTTGGAGTATCATTATCTTTTTCTTAACATTCTGGAATTGGGACTGGTCTCTCTTCATACACTCAGTAATTCCTTCGTCTCCGTCACCAGACTGTGAAAATTATTCATTATTGCTACAGATAAGGGTGTTACGCCCTAACGTCTTGACTTTATTTTGTCTTTATTTTTCCTGATAGTACGCACATTAGCTTCTGCTAAGTCCACTGATTAAGTAATATTAATCACATGATCACGTTGCCCAACACGCCTAACCTCAGTTACTTTCACCTCTAGATTTAACACCCTTCCCCATAGCAGAAAGAAGAGTAGAAGAGGATGATCGTGTAACAGACACAATAGGACTAAATTCAGTCTGTATAGGAATCATGATTCACAATATATTTACTATATAAACAGCTGAAAGGCAAACACTTGTTACCTGCACGAAACGTTGGTCCATGTATATGCATTCTACAGATCTTGTCGCTAGAAGAAAGTACAAATCACCAAATCCAGCTGGAGTGTCGTTAACTTAGCAACTGTCTTACAGCAGCTGCGCGGAAGACGGATTGGCGGAAGATTGTTAGTTCAGTTTGGTTCAGAAAGGGAGACTGCAATGATCGATGTGCATGTCTCAAAACTGTCGTGAAATCAAAAGTTGATGGTGTATTTGGTTGCGCTAAGTGAACAAGTTCCTAGAAAGAAAAGCGTCAAAATGAAGACGTGTTATTGGTAAAAGCGCTAAACGAATCTTGTAGTTGTGCCATTTATTGATAGTTCTATTTTAGCTCCTCACCTACTCAAAGGCTTTAATGTGAATATAGCCTTCAGCGATAACAGTACTATTAAGAATATTTTAATCAAAAACTCACCAGAAAATTCTGCAGTCTGTGTTTAGAGAATGCCTCGTAAAGCTGTAATATGTTTCATATTGGGCAGACTGGTAAAGATCTTTCTGTTAGACTTAAGGCGCGTCCACACGTGCCCTCGAACATTTACTGGCAACAAGTACATAACAAGCTCACTAACAAGCTGGTAACAAGCTTGTTAACAGTCGTGTCCACGAGAGGTTGGAACCACTATCTGGCAGCATGTTGGCAGCAGCGGTGTGGACGAGGCTCGTAGCTAACATGTTACCCGTTCATCACAACCTGACTGTGTGCGGTGGAGAGATATGCGAATGGAGTGGACGAGGGACCGAACAACACTTGTTCTCGACCTATATCGGTCACACCCCGCATTATGGGACGTGACGTGCACCGATTAGAAGATTAAAAAAGGCAGACGCCTGGAGGGATATATCAGCAGCATTGAGGGTAGAGCGGGCAGAGGTGGAAAGAAAAATGAGGACCGTGCTTGCCCAGTTTCGCAGGGCACTTAGACCAATGTCATCGAGTCTCATAGTGTTCATAATACTCTCTTCTTCTGTACACTTTCTCTGCTGTAGCGATGGACGCATCCAGAATCTCCTTCGATGCTTTCTCTTGTTTCTTCTATCACACAATATTACCGCCGCTGCAGCTGCCAGTATGGCGTCCTCAGTAGCTGACATTATGCTGGCCACTAACCTGCAACGTGTGGACTTGCTTTTCACCTCACCTCTGCTACTAACATGCTGTCAACATGATCATTAACTTGTTAGCGCACACCTGTCCACACGGTGTTGCCATCGTGTAATCTTACATGCTGCAAACCGTGTTGCCAGCACATGTTCGAGGGCACGTGTGGACGCACCTCAAGGAGTACACCGAAAGGTCTGGGAACTGGGCCACTGTGGCTAAATTATGGTACATAATGAGACAATTACCTAAAGAAGGCAAAGCTAGGGTGCTTCTCAATTATCTGGTTACATTATATTGGACAGAATTCTTACACATACGTTGTAATGCGAATGACTGGAGTTATCATGTCAGCTCAATGTCGTCAACAGGTGGAGCAAGCTCCTTTGAGTATCTTCAGTCAAGCCTGAGTTGGGCCTTAACAGCATCAAGCTGTCTACTGGGCCTATCTGTGGATCAATATATTTGGGGTTCTTCGTCCATGATATTATGACGGTGGATGGATCGACTTGTGTCATTTTCTATCTGAATTAAGCCTATAAAATCTTATACAAGTTCTCTTTGAATTATTGTTGTTAACCTATATCCAGGTACACCAAAACTGCAATTGACTCTTTAGACGAATACACCAGAGTTGATTCCTAATTAGTACAGTACATTCTGAACCCAAAATAAGAAAGGATTCACAGGAAATGTACTGCGTCAAGGATAGGTCTATCATTCCTGAGTCGTGCTTAAGAAACAAGCATGTTACGGTCATGTTGAGGGGACTTATTTGCTGTTAGTGAAGAGACAAGGTAATCTACTGTCACATTTAGTTTTTCCTCTCACCTTATCTTCATTTTCGCTCTTCAGTTCCTCCAGGCACTGGACCTTTAACTCTCCTCCTTCAGCTTGTCCCGCCAACTAGGCTTTATTCTTCACCTCTAGCTTCCTACCGCTTGAGCTTTACTCTCTCCTTATACCCGGACCTCTGCTTGCCACTTCCATACTCATCTCTCACTCATTCTTTCTAGATGTCTGGCTGCATCCAGGGTCGGCCATTTCACACCCCCTAGCCGCTGGACCACCACACATTACCAGGTGCATATCCCTAACCACCACATAAAACATTTCCGGATGTACGCACGTAAAACATGGCGTTTCCAGCTCTTGCACCGTAGCTGCAGTAATTGACTACTCTAATATTGTGGCTCATCAAACCTTAATAATAGTTCTTTAGCGACAGCCACTGCAACGTGAGAACTAACTCTGTTATGAATACACCTCCCGCTGGAAATGGAGAGCTTGTATCAGCAGGCTGTAACACGCTGGGTATCACAGGGGCATCGGTAGGGCGTGGGAGGATGAAGAACACCCTCCGGGACGCTCCTGTTGCAGGAGAAAGTCCGGCAACCACAATTAGCGCGCCTCCTTGTAAGGAAAGGACAGCATCCACATCCGCGGATATTTTTGAGGAGTCCTTAACGACCGTGTACATATCCAAGGGTCCACATATGGACCACCACAAAGTGCTTCATCAGTTACCAGTCTCGTGCTTTCGGGTAGTCCGTCCTGGGCGTATGACTTACTGAGTCTGACGCTGTCAACGAGGGCCAACTCCAGCAGGACAAGAGAGGGTGAGGAGTGTGGGTCACATATTAGTTTCTCTCATCTTATTAACTCCTTTGGTACGATAACGTAACGTCTGGGGCACGACGACCAAAAGCCCTATGGCGGCAAGACTTCAGCACGATGACAAGAGTCATCCTGCAAAAGGGTTGTCATCACATTCAGGGGTCAGAATCTACGTAGTTATCAAGTAGGTAATGATCAAGAGAAAACCTCCGGCCTTATCATACCACATGTGAATGATGGGACGAGAGACAGCTCACAGGGCTGTTTCCAGGGGTTAATGAAATGCAAAACAGGAGAAATAAACATCTTGCTCCTGGCTAGCTAACACTTCATCATCCACGGTGAGAGAGGTGGTGACACACACAACCGTTTATAACATGCAGGTTTAATCTTCTTAGGTGAACTTATGAATCCTGTGACGGATAATGGAAGATATCACTGGAAGAGCCGAAGAACTGTGCCACAGTCTCAAGGTTGGTGGGTTGGTCAAGTCCTCCCTCTCTCTCTCTACCTTCAGCCAACCCAAACTCAGGCTTCATTTTAGGGACGCCGGGAGTAGCTATTTTAAAGCTTTCAGGTATCTCATTTTTTTTCTAGATATATTCATGTCGCACCAGTGATTCCATCGTGGTGCGGAGGGCAAACGTGCAGCGGCGGGGGAGAAGACGATGACGATTCAGTTAAGAAGGTCGTCAGGAGGTCGGGTCCCCCATCCTGTGATGGCCTGTCATTAGTTGAGGCTAGGCGGAGGGTGAGGCAGGAGGAGTAGGTGCCACGCTCGCTACACCTGCTCAATACCCACATCATCTGCCTGCCTGCTTGTGAATTAAACACTGAGGTCGTGATGTTTATATGCATCGGGAATTTTTACGGTATTCGCCTGTACAATCAGCCGGCATCAGACGGCAAAGGAGAAGGTCTTCCAGATATGAAATCCTGGAAACTTCGTAGGTAACCCTCATCCTACGCACAAGAACAGTCCTGCACCACAATACTGATCGTCCTTACACTCGAGTTCCCATGTCATCCCGCACTGAAAATTACCAATTTAGTCGGAGAAAAAAAAGTTAATCACGAAGATTATCTTGAAAAACTTCACCAGAAATTCCCATTGAAGAAGTGAGGGCCGATTTTGGTAGTTTCTCCCGGTGTGTTGTTGAGAGGAATGCGAAGTAGGTGCTGCGGGGTTATGACTCACCTGCTCATCATCCTACTCATCGGTAGGCAGGCAGGCAGCCCTTCCTCCCATCCCTTCCCTTCGTCTTCATCCCGCCAACCACTACCCTCAACCCCGCCCTCCCAGCACGCTGGAGATGTTCCTGGTCGGCCACAACGCCAACTGAGTCACTCCATCACTTTTTTCGCAGCATAACTGAATCACTAAATACATCCGCCTCCACCAGCCTGGGTGTCCTGTCGTGGCCTCACTCACTGCACTCTCCTCGGCTGCAGCCCCAGAATTTGTGTCCTCAGCCAACACTAGGCCTAAGTGTATCCAGGAATTATGAGTATCCAAAACGAGTCTATAAAAGACTTCAGCGTACTTGTGGCTTAAGTGTATCCAAGATGTGGGCATCCGTAATCCGAGTGTATCCATAGAACTGAGTGTGTCTCTGATTTAACAACAATCAGACTTAGCTGTATCCAGACCTTGAATACATCTGGACTGAATACATCCTCTGGATACGTTTCGTGTGAAACAGCACCTCGTCTGAGCCACAGGCTACACAGCGATACTATTTTTCATATTCTCCTTACCTTTTGATCTTTACATCCCCATGAACCCCCCTTAACAAACCCCTTCTAAATCATTCAACTCTCACGATTCGTCCCTTCAGTTGACAAAAGAACATTCAGAACTGTATCTCCAACCGCCTGGACCTGGAAGATGAGTATGGCATCAGGAAGTGTCCGGGGCAGATAATGGTGTCGGGGATACATATAGCGGTGTTCAGGGGAGGGGATAATAGTTTAAGGAGGAGAGGAAGTGGTGCACGAAATAAAGAACTGACACTTCACAACTCCGTGCCTTACCTCACAGCTGCCCTGTTCTCTATCTCTAAGGGGCGACACATGGAAGATGTGTCGGGTGCTGGGCCCACTGGAGGGATGGTGATCAGGTGATCTAAAACCCGACTTCAAATTACCAGCAAGGAACGGACAGTCGGGAAATACTGGAGGAGACATGGACGGGAAAACCTACACCAGGTGGCGTTCGTCATCATGCACCAGGTCGTCGTCCAGAGCCAGGTGAGCACGATGACGTCACGTCCTGCTTCGGTAGTTCACCAGGTGGGGTGCGGGTGGGGGGGGGTGAGACCTGTGCTGTGATATCTCACCGTCTGGTGATGCAATCACTATATACAGTCTGGGGGTCACGGGACATTGGGTCAAGGTCGCCTGCCCATCATACACAGCCGTCGTCCGAGGCACCACGCTTCACTCAGGATAGGATGGCTGCAGAACCTTACTTACCAGAGGGAAAATTGTGCACCGCAGATGAAGGATGCGTCTGCTGTAGCCTGAACAGTGCTGAGCTTCCTGGCTCGCCCGTTCCCATGACGTCTGACTCACTGAAACCAACATCCCGTGCACTACTATGTGTGAGGTGAGGACATGCCTGGACGACTGGAGCAGCAAGATACTGTGGTTCTGGAAGCATGCCTTGTCCATGCAGTGGCGAGCAACATGGAACCCCTAATGTCGACGCAAACACCAACCGACCTTCCTGCCCGCCATGCCACGGTGCCACCCCGGGTCCAGTAGCGGGTGCGACGTGCCTATATGACCCACGTTGCTACCTCAGGCATCACAGGGGAAGAAGCGTCTCGAGCTGAAAGCCGTCCAGTAGTGCACTCGGCGAAGCGCTCAGTATTCTTATGGAATTACACACGCGAGACCACAGCTCCAGCAGCGCCGGCAGCACCGCCTCCTTCACGATACGCTATCATATCTGGTTCCTCTGTTAATACAGACGTATGAACCGTACGTTGCCGTTCCCTGATGGTCACACCTGCAGGATGTCAGGCTGGAGCTGCTGCGGGTCAAGTCACGGAGCCCCGACGCCACTTGAGACAGTATAGCCAGCCAAGTGAAGCCGGAATGATAAGCAGTTTATATGGACGGCGGCCTCGTGCAACCCAACCTCCGTACCTGTGTGCCCGGGAGGACGTCTCGCGTATACCCGGGCCACGATGGTATCAGCGCTGGCGCACTTTTTGGGTCGCCCACTTTACGAAGAAGTTCTCTCCCCCTGATATTATCAGTTCTGACTTTACTTTCAGTCTGAGAGGACATGGCTGAACGAGGCTGTCGCACTATTGAAGATTCTGAACATGAAAATACCGTCTCGTATAATCCTGAACATGTGGCGGATGCGAAGAACACAAGAGAAAACAGCCAGACAGGGTACATACAGTCTCAGCTCTTGTTGACTCTGGTGTGTGTCGGCGGTGACAATGTCCTCACGAGGGTCCTCACCTCCCAGCACCCAGACACTGCTCTTAGTCCGACAGGCATCTTGACACTACCCCCAAACCCCCATTGATATTATCATTATCATTCCACGACCCCAGGATTTTATAAAGGCCCCTTGTAGCTTCGAGCACGACTGTGCGAAGTCTAAGGACGAAGGGACTGATGGGTCTGATGGATACTCTGCGCTACCGCTCGTGGGATGAGCATGGGTTGCACAATAAATTTGCCGGGGTTCCCGGCACAAATCAAATCAGTCATGATACCACAGAGTCGTGCCGTCGTGCTCATGGGTCGTGCCGTTGTGCTGAAAGGTCGTGCCATCGTGAACGAGAGGGTAACGGAGGTGTGTGTGCGTGTGTGTGTGTGTGTGT
>JAUUDW010010766.1:0-10199 GCA_032361385.1 Panulirus guttatus | reverse complement strand
ATCAGACAAGCCAAAAATGTACGTTTTATGATACTGTTCCTAATAGTCACAGTTAACTTGGACAAATCACTGCATACAGGCACCTGACCACACCATGTACAGGATAAATTTGCAACGTGAGCCATTTCCACTGCTTTGTCAGTCGCCAGCTTAATTAAGGATAATTATTCTTTTTCTCCTGGCCATTACTTGGTTATTTATCAGCTGGTGTTCGTAATAACCGGCATAGATATGTCTTGCTACATCCCCCAAACTCTGTGTAAGTCAAATTTGTGAGCTGGTCATTTTTGGCTACCCTTTAAAGGTCAAAATGTCGTCGAAAAGTATCATTTTTCTAATCTTTTTGTCACTACGTAACCGCAGATCAACCAAAGTGCATGAAATCTATCGCAAATGTCTTTCTACATACCCCACATAAAAGCCGGTTCTAAACGTGTAAACCATCTTTTTCTTAACCTTTACTGGTCAACCGTTACCAAAATATAACAAGTTTTTCCCTATTTCATTCCATTTGCAGCAGCACTGATGAAACTTGCCAATCAACCGCCATATCCCTCTAACTGATCTTGATGAGTTTTGACATCCGGATATTTATGCTGTATATGGCAGGGGAGACGTATTGCATTCTCTTGTAAATGCTGGTCTTTCTAGTTTGCACTGACATTGCTTTTAATCGCCCGTGTACTCCATTGTATCCTAAAATGTTGCTTTCTGTATCGTTGTTCAGTCTTTTCTCTCTCTCTTTTCTGACCATGGACCAGGTTTCACTCGTCTTGCCTTGACCTTCTCACCTTTAAATCCTCTCAAAAGGACGTTCCCCTTGCCTGCGCCAGGCCTGCCTCCCTCCCTCTCTGCTTTCCTATCCTGCCTCTGCCAATGATAAGATAAGGACCTCACGACACCCAACTGCGGGTCTTCCAGCAGATAACTTCATGGACCATCAGGTCTTCCTGCTGTCTGTCCTTCCTCGCCACCTAACTCCCTCGAGGGTCCACTTCCCTTTGCTATACCCAACACGTGATGGAGACTTTAAAGTCAGTAGTCCCCCATACTTCAGGGACCCCATCAAGTGCCCAAGTTCTTTGCTACTCACACCAATACCCTTTACTCCATACTCCAGCTATCCTTCCACAGCCAAGGACTGTGTGTACCCAAAGAGAGAGGACGTCTCCAGTCTTGTATATGAGTTTCGTATACGCCATCAAATTCCTAATTCATAATGATAATAATATTAATAATAATGAACGGTTTACTGAATCATACCAGCCATTTGGATGCAAATACACAGTTGAGAAATTACAGAGCTTGGAGGTCATATATTTTCACGTACGACCCATCTGACGAAGAAAAACCAAGATTCTGGCGCCGCCACATTTTGAGACAGTGAAAGCCTTCGCCATGGTCGTTTATTTCAACTTCTTTGAGGAAGACCAGTGGAGGTGGTGAAGGTTCACTCATCCAGGGACCTAGAGATAAGGCCAATCTCCGAGAGGCCTTTTGGTTGGTCATCTGAGACATCGCCAGTCCCTCAAGCCACCAGTGGCAAACGAATTCCGTAGAGAAACATTAAACTCATTGTCCTTTTAAGATATCGCACTAGACTTCAACCACGGTGCATCCATTTACTTAAAAAAGGACAATGAATTAAGAGGGAAAAGTTTCGCGGTGAATTATTTAAACCTGGCAGCTTCGGACTGGCGAGGTGTGATACTCAATGACCCAGGCCGAGATAATTATGGGTCTGTACGAATGATTGGTCTAGCTTTGTTGGTTGTGGGTGGCGGCCCCCATACTTCCCATACCAGGAACGCCAGAAGGTGTATGTATGCATACATTTCACAAAACCTGAGGTTGTATACCGCCCAATCCTACTGACTGGAATCCCATCTGTATTGACGGACTAAGTTTTCTCTCCCACCGTCTGAACACTTAACGAAGATTAACAGTATTTCTGAAGGTACTAACATGAGACCTTCTTAGAACTGCAGGAGGGGGTATAGTTCTGCAAATACAGTTTACATGAGTTTACATGAGAAAGACAGACAACAGGATAGGGGTACCTAGTGACAGGAATAGGATCCCGATTCCTCTATCAAGGAATAAAGTATTAAACCAGAAAAAAAAATGACAACAGGAGGCCTGATTTGCCCACGACTGGGTTGTCTTTTCCCCAAAACTACAAGAAGCCAACTGGCACAATGAAAACGAGAGACATGATGGCCCACCGCACCACAAACAGAGCCCACGGCAACACAAACAGTGAGTCAACACATCGAGAACCGACCTCGCCACAGCAAAACAAGAGCTCTTCTTCGTCTCCGTCCTGTGTGATACCCTGGGCCAGCAACATTCACCAGAGGACCTGTGGCTCTTTCAAAAATAAAGATTTAAATATAACTTGATGAGATGTGTGCCTAGTAACAAGCAAATTGGAAGGTAGATAAGAGATCTGATGTACTTGGGGTGATGGAGCGGTTCCCAAAGCACGAGTGTAGGTAGCGTGAGGTTGTGGAAGTTTCTGACGACGTGACTCCTGCTACAGTAGCGCTACGTAGGTCTCGAACGGTCTGTTTGGCCAGTGTCTAGCTGGTCTAAGCAACCACTCCGGCAGGACAAGAAGGGGACCATGAGTAAGACGATGCGACCTTTGAAAACGACGGTACAACCCTTTGATGAGGAGGGCCACGGTCAAAGACCAGACTTACACAGCCAAGGGTCGTAATCTAGAATTCGTACCACCGTACTCAAGGGGTTGCCTCCGGCAGACAACTCGCTTCACCTTTCACAAGGGTGATATGGACGGTATTGTTCATTTCCCTTTCTGGAGAGACGTTTCTCGGGAGTTTTTGATGGGGGCCGTGCCTCATCACAGACCAGTGGCCCGAGTGCCCCATAGGGTAAACGTGTGACTTGGGACAGCACGTGACAACTAGCCCATGCGGGTCCCCTATACACGCCCAGGTTCCCATACACGCGCCCTTAGGGGTACCAGACACACACACACACGCCCTTATGGATCCCAAACACGCGCCCTTAGGGGTTCCAACCCATGCAAGCCGCTGCCACCATCGCAAATTACGCAGTGCGATGCCTCCCTCGGCAATTACTTCCTTCCCTGGAAATGATATTCGTCAGTCGAGGGAAATTAAATAAAAAAAATTGCGTGATCGCAGTTATCTGTGTGTGTGTGTGTGTGTGTGTGTGTGTGTGTGTGTGTGTGGTGGGGAATAAGCCTGAATCCGAGGGCAATATCCCATAACACACGTGACAACCTAAAAACTTTGATGGAAAACCTTTGCTCACAGTTCCCCAGATATACTGTAATTACACGAGACACGTGATTATGGTAATTAGATGCGAACAGGTTATGGGGTAAACTGTGCGAGTGTAGGTTGTGAGCTGGGAGAGGTAGCGTCCAGCATGGCAGTACCCCCATGGGAACACCGAGTCACCTCGCTGGGGTCCAGCGACGGATGCTAACAACTATCAACCACCTCCCTCCCCTCCCAGCTCACCACCACCTTCACTGGCTCTGATAAATGAGTTACGTCATGCGACTAGCGACACCACTGCGTTTCACGTTGTATTTCTTTATCAGGACATCCATCTTAAGCATTAAAGTTCATAACTTTTTTCCACTGTCTTAAATTCCTGCCACGAGGTAGTGACAACCTCTCATCTTCAAGGTTGCGTTTTCCTTTTAAAGAAAGACTTCAACGTGTGGAATGGTTTAAATCTCCCAAAAAATTTATGGTGAGCGATGAGGAGTTTAATCCCTTCCCCCAACACACACACACACACACACACACACACACACATATTTTCTGCTCTTAATACTTCCGGGGAACTGACTATCTGTGAGCTTCCATTGGCTCGACCACCTACTACTCTTAAGGCTCCTGCATCATATGATGATCACTGTGCGGCCGCTGGCAACCCAAGGATGGGTCTGTTTCTTTCCCTACATCCCTAATCTTTAGGGAGAAAACAAAAAGTTTTTCCAAACATCAATGACCTGCACGTCTTTAAAATTTAAACGACAGGCTTTCCCAGAGCTTTATAAAACTCTTAGATTCCTCTGATTCTCTCGATTCTTTATCTCTTTGGCTTTCCTTTTTCCATATGTCTTTCGAGACCTGGCCTCGGTGAAGAAATTTTCTTTTGTCCGTAATCATAGCTTTGTACAGGAGAGAAAATCATATTCTTCTAACATTGTGATAACAGCAAATATAAACGGAGTAAATACCTGTAATTAGTTATCCCAAACCATTTGGTGATTCACGGTCACAACAACAAAACCAAGACGGCAATAATATAAGAGTAATGTTGAGAACTCCTAAAGAACACCTTTTCTTAAAATACTTAAAACGTTGTATTACTGTAACACTTCATGGAAAATAAGTTAAGCAATACAAGCCTGGAAATCCTACTGGGACACAACAATCTTCAGTTCATATCAGAATATATTACGATCGCAAAAACATGAGCAGAATTCCGAAGGTCCACAGCATACTGGATCAAACAATTTCTAAAATATTAACTCGAGAACTAGGCATCGAGGGTGGTAAAGCGCTGGAGTAGTTGCCACGCATTTCCGTTACCACCCAGCAGACGGATTCAGAACAACTAAACCACATAAAACCTCTTTACACCAGAAAAACAATAAAATTTCTGCAGGAGACGTAGTTAGAAAATCTAGAAGCAGCGACCATACATAAATATGTTGCTGGCACGAACCTTCGCTGTGAATGTTGTGAGCACCTCAGCGACCACGTGTTGTAGTGTAAATAACAAGATCGATCACATACCCGAGGCTACACGTGCCTCGCGTGAGGCAGGTTGTTGTACCTGGGTCGCCATGGCAACGAACTACGCTATTCTCGATCTACCTCGACTGACTAACCCGTTTCTCACGATCTTAACTCGGCTTGTGTTTGGGATTTAATGTCGCCATAATCGGCTCTGTCACACATCAGGGGATAAACTGTAAAAATTCAGATTTTTTTATAATCATGATATCGATGGACCGAGGGTAATAAGCGACTTGATTGCATGACACGAGCTAGGGGGCGTCACAGCCGAATGACCCGCTACCCCCTGACGTTTCCCGGGACAAAATTAATTACTTTATGGCGATAATTGTTAGGGGGCGCCAGATAAAACGGACGGGTTATTGATAAACGACCTACGCTTCACATCCTTTGGTGTCTTTACGCCGTTAGAATGGTACAGAAAGGGACAGTTGCATGCTGGGCATAAACCTATGTTCCAACCAGCTGTCGTTAGATGCTGTTTACGTCACATGATTATAATCCTATATTATCTTACAGTTATTTCCAATTCCCAACTGTTGGTAAAGGAGAGTAAAGATCATATGCTATTTAAACTTAACAGTGAACAATTGTAAAACCTTATATAATGAACCAAGGTAAACACTTAAAAAAAGATTTAAAACTGTTATATTATTTTTTCTGATAAGATCATTGTGGTGACACAAGTGTAAACAGGCACTGAAAAAAAATGTAAACCTGAATTACTGGATATACAGCAATCTGCTGGGAAATCTATTGCCTAGTTTATCAACAGATAAAGCATACATTGCCAAGCTAATCTATAGAGAGAGGATACAGTGCCCGGCTGATCTGCAGATACAGGATACAGTGCCCGGCTGATCTACAGACTGAGGATACAGTGCCCGGCTGATCTACAGATACAGGATACAGTGCCCGGCTGATCTACAGATACAGGATACAGTGCCCGGCTGATCTACAGATACAGGATACAATGCCCGGCTGATCTACAGATACAGGATACAATGCCCGGCTGATCTACAGATACAGGATACAATGCCCGGCTGATCTAGATACAGGATACATCACCCGGCTGATCTTCAGATACAGGATTAAATGCCCGGCTGATCTACAGATAGAGGATAAAGTGCCTGGCTGATCTACAGATAGAGGATACAATGCCCGACTGATATACAGATAGAGGCTACAGTGTCCGGCCTATCTAGATTGAGGATACAGTGCCCGGCTAATCTACAGATACAGGATACAATGCCCGGCTGATCTACTGATAGAGGATACAGTGCCAGGCTGATCTACAGATAGAGGCTACAGTGTCCGGCTGACATACAGATAGAGGATAAAGAGCCAGGCTGATCTACAGATACAGAATACAATGCCCGGCTGATCTACAGATAGAGGATACAGTGCCCGACTGATCTACAGACAGAGGATACAGTGCCCGGCTGAACTACATATAGAGGATACAGTGCCCGGCTAATCTACAGATAAAGGATACAGTGCCCGGCTGATCTACAGATAGAGGATAGTGTGAGCTACTGGAACATGTTAATCTACATTGAACATACACTGCCAATTTGTTCTACAGAGTTGAAAGTACGGGTTGATCTACAGTGAGAACATAGTACATAGTTCATCTGAAAAAAGTTTCAGGTTGAAAAAGCCAAGATACAGCATCGAAATGAATTAAAGGCGGGTTGAAGGACCCAGCTAACAAAGGAAACGCAAGAACACTGACTACAAGCACCATCAGTTTATATAATAAATTATCTATGTACATGAATTAACTCTGCATTAACTGGAAGGAATTGACAATTTTCTACTAAGATGTAGTAAAGACAGGCGGGTAGAAATCTTGGCCACCCTCAATACGTTGTCTAACTCGTAACAGCGTTAAAGTTATATACAGAAACCTACTTAGATCAGTTTTCTATCATTATCTCACATTTTCAGATAATTTCTAAATGCGCTTTTAGGCAGTTCTTAAAGAGATTGGTCCCAAGCGTCCGCTTTAAGAGTCGAATTTACCTAATTTCTCGTACTTTGAAGCGAAAACGCGTCGTTTATAGAATGAAACGCGTCGTTAACAGACGTTGCATTCAGAAACATATTATTTTCTTTTATGGCTAAACTACTTATACTTTTTTTCTGAATCCAAACACCAGCTTTCTTCTGAATGGCCAATTTCTCCTTGTCTATCGGGCCTGACTTTTGTGCTTTTCTGGTCATAAAGTCACATACAAACAAGTCGAGTCTTCAGTTTGAGGGACTGGACGTTAAAAATGTCTTAAATCGTCCGTCCTGAGCAAAATTTGAAGTTAACAGATGGCCCGGTGTCACGTGACCAGAGCGGAAGTGCCCGACATCGTTTTACTGACCTCCTACCTCCATTTACATGTGAATCGCATTTTCTACGCATATATAATATCTAGGACGACACTGATCTTATAGCGTCATCATAACGAGTTGTGTCTGTGATCATGAGATACATATTACTGCAGAGTTGTGTCGTTTATAAAGCGGATCTCTGTACGATGGCTGGGGGCAACCAATGATCTCATGGACGATATCAAATATACCTATTAATCATTTAAGGTAATTTTCACTTTACAATGTGTATGTGTGAAAAAAAAATATCAACCCATAACTTTTTCATGGTTTGATGATACTTAAGTAGGTCATATTTTTACCTCGGTATTTTGTAAAACACACTGAGTTAACGTTATGTTTGGGATATTCACCCACTGATTTATAATACTTCTGCATCAACACTCGTTGCATTTTCCGACAGTGTGCGCCTAACATGATCAATAAGGACAGTTCTAATAATAATAATTGCATAACGGATTCTACGATTGTTCTAGAATTCATCCAGCGTTTGCATACGATCTCAATACTTTCAGACAACAGCGGGGAAACCTATCGTAATTATCGAACACTGAATTACATGGCGTGTAACTGAATATAATAATGAACTGAAGCAATCTTAAAGGTGAGTGGTGCGGGTCAGCGTGGCTATGGCTCCAGCGGATGTCACGAGTAGAATTGGCAAGTTTTTGCTTGTCTAAGCCTTTTCTTAACCTTACTCATAGTCTGCGTCTGTAATAGCCACCGACGAAAGCTTTTAATGCTAAAGAAATTGAGCCTTCTTGCTGATTTGTCATTGGCATCTGATATGGGTGTGTTCTCATTGATTGCGCCAAAATCGATACAGCATAGCTGGCAACTTGACCGGCATACAATAATATCAAATTACGGTACTTTCTCGAAAAATATCATTGCCGCGAAATTGGAGAACATTAAAACTGAACCTTAGGGATGACTTAGAATCCATGTTTCGTTTTCATTCGATAAATAACGTAGTAATTAAGATATAATTGAAGTTTCCTGTTGGTTGGCATCCCTGTAGCAGGCGTCTGCGCAGGGCGCGCCTCGGGCTGGTTTATAACCCCGGCGGCAGCCGCTGTTGACTCATTCAAAACGCTAGAACCAAACAGTGATATACTAGTATTATTCAACAATGAGAGAAATTGTGCACATTCAGGCCGGGCAGTGCGGCAACCAGATCGGGGCAAAAGTAAGTGCTGTGTCGTTGTCTGTTGTCTTGTGTCGTGTACGTGTCGTGAGAAATTATTGGTCACGGAAGGTCTTTAGGAAGCTGGGGCGTGGGAGCCCTCGCTCAGCATCACCGCGGGCAAGAGGGGAAGTGTCGTGGACACATACCTCTCTCACACACTCATCACGACCGTACTATCTTGAACACTGTAGAATGGAAGTGATTGTGGTAGCTACGTACTGTCAATGGTAGTATATTATATACATGCTATAGTCTTTAAGTGCTCAGTGTGTTGATTTTAGTTCCTCTTGAAATGTGGGTGTGGAGAGAGGACATCTGTAGTTAACTGCTCTCTAAAATTGTTCACAGATGTGGAAGAGCAGATCAGCGTTTGTTATAATAGGAGTAAGACTAAAAAAAAAAAAGCTTAAGATCCACATCCAGGATAGAAAATAAGTTAGGTCGGACAATTTGGAAAATAGGCACGGGTCATGTTTGACAGCCGAACCAGGGAAGAAAATAGGTTTGATACCAAAAAAAAAGTGGAGAAATAGAGCAAAATAGGTGTTTTAGTTTGTAAGTTAATATATCAAAGGTAAGAAGTTGTTGAATATGTAACTTTTTTTCCAACTTTTATGTTTATTTTTGTACGACATGACGGGAGATGATGAGGCATACCAGGGGCGTGTGTTGCCAGCACTCAGGATATAACGACACTCGGGACAGGACGGGAGAGACGCCCAAGACTGGAGGGAGTTAGGGCGGGGCGGGGTCACTAAAAAAACAAAAGCATGATGGTCGGGGTTGGAGACGGGGCTGAGTACAAAGTGAAGGGAAAACATTTAGGATGAGGTACAGGGGACGGAAAGAGTCAGTAGACAGAATAAAAGATCATTAATGACTTTGCCATGAAGGCATGAGACACTGGGGGTGTTGGGAGACTCTGGGCGGGTCCGCTCCCATCTGTTGCCACTGTGGATTGGCAGACGCTTAGGGATGGTCACAGTGGAAGCCACTTCAGGACACTAGGGACACTTGGGTTGTGAAAAAATCAAGACTGGGGATGCGCATCATTGGAGGTAATCAGGATGTTTGTGAGGCTCAGAGTAAGTTATATAGGATAGGACATTTTTGAAGCACCCACGGCAGGGTTTGACTTACGCTTTTTATATGGAAGGATTACAGAGAGAGTGAGAGTGATTAAGGTCCCGGGCAGAGAGCAGCCGGCTCACAGCCAGTCCACCGGTTTAGCCTCTTTTTTGGGGCTGGTAAATACATGGGTACTTGAGTTTGAATCTTGGAAGAGGCAGTCGGCCCACAGCCGATCCCAGCTGTTCATCCTCCCCTCGGGGCTGATCGGTATATGAGTGAGCGTGTGTACAGGGGTGAAAACATGGGACATATATAAAGTTAAGAGACTGAGCAACACAAGTGTAAAACTCCACGTAACACAAATAATACTCACACCTAGGCCTCTGTGGTGTAGTGGTTAGCGTCACTGACCGTGAGTCCGGGGACGGACCCTCATAGGTTTGAATATAGGGCGCGGCAGTCGGCCCACACTCAACCCAAGTGTTCATCCTCCCCTCGGGATTGGTCGATAAGTAGGTACCAGGCTTAGGTTATGTGTGGGTGTGTGTGTGTGTGTCCACATATAGGAGTAAAGACAGCATATATATATATGCGAGGTTAAGAGAGAGAGGACAACACAAGTGTAAAACTCTCTCCACACACAAATACATGATGAATACAGACAGCATATATAAATTTAAGAAGTGTGATGGAAGAGAATGTTCAATAGATGGAACCCCCTAGAGCGTAAAACTCCCTCCCTG
>JAUUDW010010744.1:0-10200 GCA_032361385.1 Panulirus guttatus | reverse complement strand
CTCACCCTCCCCCCCCTTTTTATCAACGAACCCCTTGCCCTTTCACCCCCTTACCGCCCCTCCACCATGCTTCTCTCTCTCTCTCTCTCTCTCTCTCTCTCTCTCTCTCTCTCTCTCTCTCTCTCTCTCCATCCTTCATCACCAACATATCTTACACCTTCAACCCTCCACTACTGTACCCTGTCAAACGTCACTTACCACCGCTGCTCTGGCATCTTCGCCTCCACAAGTTCGAGAGAAGAGCAACATTAGAACATCTGGACCATCAGGTCTTGTATTATGTCCTTTCAAAAACGAGATGTCGGCAGAACAAAAAAAATAAAAAGTTTACAGCTCATTTGTTTACATAATGTCACCTGATTTCCAGCGGATATTTCCAGTCAGTACGTCCTTCAGGGATAACATGTTACATCGAGTACACTGGAACGGTAGATAACACTACGACGTGATGATCTACGACGAGGTTATCTGCTGGAGGACAGTGATAGTATCCTGCATTACTAATCTGTACATCTTAGAGACAAGATAGTAGAGATCCCGCAGGTGGAGTAATATATCCTACAAGATGAAAAATTCTTGGGATTGTCTTTAATAACATTTAATCAACATCTTTTACGTTAACAATGTCAGTGTCACTAGAGTGTATCAGTGTCATGTAAGCCATCAATGTCATGCAGGGTATCAATGTCAGTGAAAAAAATTGACGAAAATCTTCCATCTACTACTAATCTGACAGCTGAAAGCAAGTCTGTGTTTAAAGTGTGTGGAGACTAAACTGCTGAAAATATTCATTCGACACCAATTCAAAATAAAGGTGTTCTCCCTCCCCACACACTCACACAATAACGATCAATCATCATAAAAGAAAAACGTTTCAGTACATATCACACACAAGGTTTTCGTCTTCACCTAAGGAAAGACATCAAGGGGAGTTCCCATGAGATTCACTGTCACTCGACGTGTCTGAATAACCCACATTGATGTGTGAAGGAGCCTGATTATGACTCTCGAACCATACCATACCATACCCTCCGCAATTACCTGGTTGCATCTTACTGCCCATCCCTGTCCATCATGACCAAAACTAACTGGTTACACTTTAGATGCACTTCCCCAACGGTGATCTGTTTCAGCCTCTGGTGAAGGGAGGTATACAACGTGGATCTGACCAACTTACAATGACCTGTGGGTCTCCGAGGCCATAAGGTGCTCGCACCTTACTCAGTATATGAAAATCACCCCTATCAACGCCAATACTACGGGCCATGTCTAAACACACACATACACACACACACGACCGCACAAATAGTAACCACACACGCTCTTCAGTGGATTGAAGGTACATCCTCGAGAACTGTATCAAACCTCATTCGATTCTCTGGAAAGCTGAGGTAAACATGCTCCACCGTCAGATCAAAGGACCAGACTTTACCCTCGCGCACGACGCGCGTGGCAGTAGGTATGAAAGCACCTGGATCATTACTGCAAATGATCACACCTGAAAGGTCTTGAGTTGCTTCAGCAACGCTTTAGGTAAAGATTATTCTGGTGTCTGCCTCCTCAGGCACACGTCACTGCTTCTGAAGTGCATGTTGACAACTTGCTTATCTGAAGTAGTGTTCACGACTGTGTGTGTGTGTGTGTGTGTGTGTGTGTGTGTGTGTGTGTATGCGTGCGTGCGTGCGTTGGGGAGGGGAGATTTGTTTCAACACAGTTTCTCTCGAAAATACATTAGAGACATTCATTCTTTAGTAATGGTGGTTTAACTTGGACATCTTGAATAGCCGTGTACAAAAATGCAGGATTTATAACTCTGGATCTTTCGTGTTCATGTGCCAATGATTTTCTAATGTCTGCTGGTCAACACTCAGAGCTCAGCTTACTTCCCAAGTAAGGTGTACCTCAGGCATGGGCCATACACATAGTTGTTTCAAAAACATTCTTACCTAACACCTGAAGAAGGTGTTAAGGACTTTTCGGGTGGTGGATGAACCCTGACGCTGATGGCCTTGATGGCCTTGGTAGTTCACAGGACTAGAGCCCAAAACAACCAACCACCACGCACTTCAGGAAGAAAGGAACGTGTTTACAAGAAGGATGGGTCTGTGATTCCATCCGGTGCTGTAGGCACTTCTGGAAGCGTGTGTGTTGGAGAGACCTTGCAACCATGACGCACTCGATCAGCAATGGCATGATCGGCACTGTAAATCTTAGCTCCTTATTTCATCATCATAGACCAAAGTGTCCTGTATACACCAACATCAATGACAGTGGGAGAAAGTGGGACAAGAGACATTTTTTCCAACGTACAAGGATACAGTAAATGATCAAACAGATCGCATAAGATTATATTTCTTTTTTCTTCAGACTTTTGGTCATCATTTTCATCATCAATATGTTTCCTGCTTCTTCTGGTCTCTGGTCTTCACCTTCATCGGTATTGCATAATACCCAAAACTTTCAACCTATCTTGAATCTCTCAAAACTTTTCATTAGTTTCAGAAATGAAGAAGCTTCACCTTTAGTCAAAACGTCTGATGTGACATACAGATTCAGGTTAAAATGCCTAAACGTAATTGTCTGTTCTCAGATACTGGGATATTTGCCTATAAAAATCCTCTGAAGTGAAGGATTTAAACCGATACTGCTGACAAAGCGTATACCCTGCTCCATTGGATTAAAACCTGTCTATCTAGGAATCCTTACAGAGATCCTGAGGATCAGACAGGGTTTCAGGACCACTGAGCCTCCCTTAATCACCTCGGTGCCAAGGAGTATGCCACGAGAGCCTCCCATAAGGTAATTCAATGTTCCAGTCTCATTCATCGTGACGGTGGCCAAAAGACGAAAACTTTGTACACTTCATTATCCTTGAATTTCTAAGGCCGTTTTTGACATTGCTAAACCTCAGTAGACGATGACAGATTTCTTGTCACATTCCTGAGCTGCCTTTTGTCATATCTCAAGCGCTTTCGGTATTACGTCCAGGCAGACAGACCATAGTTCAATATTCACCAAGTCACTCACATACTTACAAATTCCAACTACGAAACGTTGGCATGTGTCATCCAAAGAGGTTTATTCTCTGTACTGAGACTGGATGACGGTTGTACAGAAAACAACTGATCTGCGTCTACTTGACTCGAGTACTATGATGACATGGCGCTATAATTGTTTCTGAAGGCTCGACCACTCGCTCTCTCTGAGACAGTTTCTTCGGGATGTTCTCTCAGCTCTTGTGGGTTACTCGGGTAGGTATCACACGCCCTGGGTTTGTTGTGTAGGTTATATTCACTGTATATTGTGCTCTGGGAGTTTCTATGATCCCTTATCCCTCTAGTCACATGCAAGGCCTGCTGAAAAGCCGGCCATTTTCGGAAGAGGATCAAGTACAATCCTTCTCCCCTTCTGTCACTGTTGCGGTCGGATCAGTTTCAATTTCCTCTGCAGTGCGAGAGGAGTCACAATTTCCTATTCGGTTCAAAACTTTAAGAAACACTCGGACTACCTGTCACAACCGATTTGCCAACTTCTAGTGATGTCTGAATTGCTCTGCTTTACCCTTGTTATAGTACACACAACTTCTGGTGGCAACAAGACACACGTTGCGATACACTTTCTGAATGATCCCATTGAGCTGCAAAGTAAAAAGGGTCTCATTCAAAGCCTGGAGGCTCTGCCTGACTCTTACGAAAGCCCTCCAGTGTTAACAGCGCAATGAAGTTCTGGAGGAGACTTCATACTACGTCGTGAGCAGGTGATCGTAAGCGAGGTGCTGCTCTCACGGCAGGGCAGCCAGCTCTCCGGATGAGATGCAATCGGGGGACATCAGCCGAGCCGCCGCTCCAGGCACTTCATATCTGGGGAGCACCACTCACACTGCCCTTTATTGTCGATCGTAAAGATACAAGAAAACAGGACGAGACGGATTTCTGTTCTCATTCACTACTGAGCAGAGAACCATTATATCTTGCTCCCTGCTTGTTCAGTGTCACGGGACCATCAAAATACTCGACAATATCATGTTCCATGACATTCTTGTGCCTGTGAATGGACAGGAGCATGAGCATCGTACATTGCTAGCATGCTTAACGTTCCCGAGTATCGGCGATGAAGTGGGTCAGGAATTCTGAGACTAAAGACTCGATCGCAATGGTGAGGGGCGGAGGGGAAGAAAGACCCTGTCACAGGGTTCTCTTCCGGCGGTATCCTTGGTTGGTCTGCATCACCTGTTCCAACTCTGCTGAAATATCTCAAGTTTGCTGTTACAAGGGTACTTCGCCCCCTCTGAATGAATGCCAATGATACCACGGTCAGCTTGAGTGGCGTTGTAAGAGTTAATCCATTCCGTTAACTCGTCGTCCTTATAACTTCATAACTTCCCTTGTTAATCCCGTCTCTCTCTCTCTCTCTCTCTCTCTCTCTCTGTCAACCTCCCTCTCTCATTATTTTACGTTCAACATTAATTGCAAGGGAGACCAACAGTTGAACTTCTCAAGTGATTTTTCAGGTGAGGTCATTCCACGGAATCCCATCCTTTAGAGACACTATGGACTGTTTAGTGGAGAGTTCATAAAGCTCCTGGACTAGTCCCTACATCTAAAGTGTACCAAAACAAACCAGTTTGTGGTGGTCACAGAAGCCTACAGGCAGCGGCCTCCAAAAGCCTGACTGAGCAGAAAAGCAACACGGCAACATAATTAGGAGAATGAGCTGTTGGGGTAAAAGAACTCACAAACTATCGTAAGGTAAACTTAAGGTCGGGCAAGGTCCCTGACTGAGCTGTGTGAGTAAAAGACCTCCGGTACCATCGTAAGGCACACGTAAGGTTCGGTAAGGTCCTAGACCGAACTGTAAGGCAAGATCTGCGAAACAATCTTTAGTACGTAAGGTCAGGTAAGGCCCCAGACCCAGCTGCGGGGGTAGAAGGCCTCCGAAACCAACGTCAAGTACACGTAAGGCAAGACACCTTTCGTCACAAGACGATTGCTCTTGAGCAAACAGTTGTTGCCCCTGACAGAGCCATATATTTCGTAACATGTAACGTGGCAGCAGTCACTTCTCGAGGCCGTCTCGTTTGAGCACATACTGTCTAGTAAATTTCAAATTTTCCCTTTGGCTGTTGCAGTCTCAGTAAAGCCGTCTTCATTTAGTATGCTCAAACTCCTACACGTTCTGAGAAGACAAGACCCGCGAGGAGAACGAATCAAAGCTTCATCGTATCAAAATATAAAACAAGCAGAGCAGTTCTGAGACAAGAACATGGTTAACAATGAAATTCGAAAAAAGTACTTTTGTCTACACATACCAAAACAATGGACTTCCAGTGACATCATAACCAATAAATATTTAAGTATCAATGATAAGTCTCCCCGTCACGGTAAGACAATATTTTGCAGTGGTTAGCTTCGATATGCTCTTTTCGGGTCTCATTAGGAGGCGCAGGCGTCACTCAACACCGTTCGGTGACGCTCCATCACCAGCCACCCTCAGCAGAGGGTCAGAAGTTTGAACCCTGGTTGTATCAACCAGAGGTGCCAACTCTATATGAACAATGGACAATCCTAGGCTCTCGCTCTACACATCTTAAGCAATGATCGAGTCTTTCCTCACCATTAATAATTTGTAGAGATTTTCAAGAGGAATTTAATCCCTATCGATATAACTATATCATCCCGGAAATCCTTACAACAAAGGTCAATATGATACGCCAACTAGGCAAACGCTAGATACCTCACAAAACATCAGGTAGCGTGGCAAAACAGAAAGAGGGTACCAAAAGGTTTATGAATGCTTTAGCAGCAGGCCCACTCCCTTCAAAGATCCCGATTTCAGAAAGAGATTATGAAAAGGTCGAACACAGTTCTTTACTTCTGGCGAATACGAACCTTCCAGGATCTTAGTATCTAGTCCCATAATCTCATTACTGCTGAGACTGGCTCATAGGCTGAGGTGCAGGACGCAGACTTTCACAACCGTGGATGCAGAATGATCCCGAAGAGCAAATCTGAAAGTGGAACCATCCTGCAAGACCACTTCATCGAAAATGCTATGCAGTTACAGACTCACTGTGATGAAGGATGAACGTCTCTAAAGTATTCTCTGTAAGTACGGTAACGACAGATAAAGTGCAGACCCGGCAGACTAGGGGTAACGTGCTCAACAAAATCATGGAGGATGTGGGAGCTGAGGCAGCAGTGCCTCACGAACCAGATCCCTCACGCAACACAATGGTCGTGTTTACAAACTTGGCTGAGAGCGTTCCATGACGGCCTTTAATCCTGGCGGAGGGAGGGGGAGTGTTGGCTGCTGGCAAACACTCGGCCAGACAACAACCTTGTTAGATCCACGTCCTCACTCCAGCACCAAACACCGCTCTCGCAATGACTGAACAGAGGCCAATGACCCGGCCTGGGGCCGCTGACTCTAGCTGGGGGGGACTGTGCCTCAGGCCCTGTGACCTGCCTTCACCTACTGCACTTCGCTCACCAATCACAAGTGGATCAAGTGTCTGGCTCAGACAACAGCCCTTCTACTCGCGGTCCATCTTGTAATTTGACACTTCTCCTCTTCCGACCCAACGGAGGGTCTCGGTATCTATCTCCATCAGAGGGGGCGGTGGAGTGGGGTTGATGGTGAGGTAAGGGCAGGACTTGCGTCAGCAGGTTTGGGAAAGGTTAAGCTATACCAAGCTCTCAGAACTGTTGTAGGGTACAGACCTAATTATGGTGCAAATATCAGCATTGTTAAAACGGTGTCCTTTTTAGCTGACAGCCACGCACCAGCTTTAGTCTACTCAACAGTAAAGATTTCTCTGGGGATATGGGAGAAAGGATATCTCCTACGTGTCGTAGATGGCGACAAAGAGGGGCGGGAAGTCCTCCCCTCTTCTATTACTCTCCAAAAGGAGGAGCAGAGGAAAGTGCCATATGAGGATCTTTTTTTTCCCTCTAAGGTTCGGTTATCTGTTCTGGACGTTACCTCGCCCATGCGGGAAACTAAGGAGAAAGCATTAAAGAAAAAGAAGATAACAGTAAAGGTATTGATAGACATGAAGGAATGCAAATTGGATACTTGACCCAGCACTGAGGACACTGAAATCAGTCATATGATAGGACTGAAATTTCTGCCTGGTGATTGTCGGTAAAGAACTGTTACACCATATATATCATGGCACAAGTGAATCTAAATAGATCCAAATAGCAGCCAAACACATGACAATGTTTGAGTACATCAGTTGTATGAAATACGAAAGCAGCATCTTTTTCCGCCCTTCTGGCAAATAACTCCCATTGACATCAACATATATACTTATCCACCCAGAATCTAATTACTTATAATCTTCATCTTCAGTACTTAGTCAGCACCAGCGATCTTGAACGTTAAACAGAAACTCTAGACTGAAAATAACACAGCCCAATGCATCTATACTGATGGCTCTCTCGACTCTCGAAAACGCTTTCAAGCAACGTATTCCAGCGTGGGGAAATAACCAACTCACTAGTTCCATACCGACTATGAACACTGTCTTATGTCTCAAATTATGGAAAAAAATGGATCCTTTTAGGTAAAGGTCTAAACAAACCTAACAAGAAATGGCACCATATCTTACTGTTAGTAATAAGATACCTGAAATTCTGAGATTGTTTCCAATCTTTTGTATCCAGTTGGTAAACTTACTATACGATTGCAAGCTTATGTAATGAACATCTGGCCACTGGGGTCTGACAAAGACCCTTTGTGACCTCTGTAACGCTTTTGCGCTACCGCTCACACGATAAGCATGGGGTGCACAATAAACTCACCACTGGCAGCGGCACAAATCAAACAATTCGTGAATCAGGAAGGTACTACAAAAACCATTAATCCGTAACAAGCTAAAAATAAAATCTAAATAACCTCCTGCGAAAAACGCTATCGACAGTTCTGAGGAAGTCCCAAAATCAAATGAGATTTTTCGAAACGAAAAAAATCTAAAACCCACCTGCGTGGCCTGCCTAGCGGAACCGGCTCTCCGGACGATGTACAAGAGGACCTGATGTCGTCGCTGAAGTGCTTCCACGACCTCACTGAAAGACGCGCGGGTCGACAGCTGAGAACACCTTGTGTGCATCTCCTCACCAGTGCGGGATCAGAGACGAAAAGGGTACACCAGGTCGGATATGGCTCAGCAAGACTGACAAGTCGATTTTCGGGGTTTGGAACAAACTCTAAGGACGAAAATACTATGTAAATTCGCAGATTCTCGAACTAATCCTCTGATTTACGTTTTTATGTAGGTACGGGCGCGTCTCTCTAGGTGAAAATGAGGGTCTGATGTGCAGTGCAGACTAGACTGGTAGGAAGTCCTTGGATGAATCTATCGTGTGTGCAAGACTCCACCCTACACACTTTCCCTTTCAATTGGACCAAGGAACTGCGTTAAATGTCTTAATACTCCAGTTGAAGTATTTTACAACAGAGGTTCTAAACTCATATTTTGTAACACTAGGGTTCGACTCGCATCCCGTCCCTCTTGACTGGCTAGTTGGAAAGGATATATATCTGGCCATATCTCAGCGTCACTAGACATTCCCTCCACTTGAACCAACCCACAGACTCGAGGGTGCACTGATGAAAGTGAGGCGTGACTGCCAGATGTGGCAGACACGCGGGCAGGTAAAGAGCAAGGTGAGGGACGGTGCGAGGAAGTGGGTGGTGCGACTGCTGTGTAACGTTGCACATCAGAGGGCAACTGTGGTCTCACAAACCACACACCCTGGCTGCCAACCGTGACTCACTCACCCACACACACACACAGTCTCCCTCCTCCTTTCCCATCGTCTCGTGTCATTTGCTTTGCAGAAGGGCATGTTGTCGAAAAAAGACAAGTAAATAATAAAAGGAACGTCATACAGTAGGTTTACTAAGCGTTACCTGCAACGTTACGTCTGACACACATGAACGAGAGTTGGAACTGTCATTCTCGTCGACTTGACACCTGCTGCTGAAGGATAGTGAAGCTATGGGCAATCTTCCTGTAGCTGGACGTGTGTGTTACGCAGAGAATCAATCAAGGAAGAGAAAATCCCTCTGACCAAGAGACGGGGAGGCGGCACCGGAGGATTGAGAAGGCTCTTAGAAGACAATATCCTACTTTACTTCACTTGGCCACTTAGGTCAAGGAGGATCTTCAACGTTATTGTTACACTGGATGACGCAAGACGCGGGTGCTTCCCGGCCAGGGCCCTGCAGCAGTGTGCGGGGCAAAGCGGGGAACCACAGGAACCAGGACCACAGAGTTTCTGGCTACACCAACACGATCCGGGATCTTGGTGGTAGAGACTTGCCAGGGGCAATATTACTACGTGCATACGATGGGGGTCTTAACTGTGAGACACTGGGGAATATATTTGCTATATTTACAGTTAATATGCGAATTTACTTAACTTGCTCTCACATGGGACGAACGTCAAGACTAGACATTCTTGTCCTGTAACTGAAAAATAATGCACAAAGGACAAAACACCCAAGTCACAAGCCAACAAAGTGTAATCATCTACACCCAAAATGAAGATAAAACTCCTGACGATACTAATTAACCCACAAAATTGACTGAGGACCCAGGAAATGACACACTTTAAAAATCGTGATGGCCTGGGTGGCCATTTAATGAAAGCCATTTGTGCCGTCCCGTTTTTCTGCAGTGACGAAAAGGGATGGATAAAATGTCGAAAAAGCGGCAACGCGGCGGAAAACGGAGGCCCAGTTCAGCCTGGGACAGCGGGCACGGAGGGGGACAACCCCTGATAACATGGTGAGTAACGAGGTAGGAAAATTTCCTTACTCTAAAAGTAGATCATTTCGGGATTTACTTTCACGCAAGTACGTTCAGTCTTTGCAACTTTTTCATTAACTCGAACACATTTTCGCTGAAAATGTGTTTTCACTACTTTTTTCGGGACGTCTCGTTACTTGCTTCTAAGAACCTGGCTGACATGGACCTACAAGAAATACCATCATATAGAAATAAAGAAAATGGTATACCAACTTAATCTTCGGATTGGATCGAGTGAGTGTGTGTGTTGTGTGTGTGTGTGTGTGTGTGTGTGTGTGTTACGATCGACGGATCATGCGCCCTTGAGGACAGACAAGTCTACCGATCTCTAAAAAAGATAAAACTAAAATATCTATAATGAATTTATCTCCGAGTTGAGTCAT
>JAUUDW010010733.1:0-10200 GCA_032361385.1 Panulirus guttatus | reverse complement strand
GTTAACTTTACATGACTGTGCGAGTATATGGTGGGAAGAGGTGTCAGTAGAGTGAGCGAGAGGATGAACTCTGCGGGCCTCGATCAGAGACTATGATAGTGTAATAGCTATTTCATTGGTTCCGTCGCGACCCACAGTTGCTGCACAGTGTCACCTTAGTTTCATCGCCTTGACTGGGTAGCAGGTGACAGCCTGTGACCTCACATGACCTAATAATCTTCGGAAGAATGTGTTTGGTTGACCCATCCTTCAGCTGCACCTGCAGTATTAATCCATGGCACCCATGCTTGATGTTTGGCAATAGAAGATCAAAAGCTGCCACTGTAATTGCAGATAACCTGACTGCTCCCATGAGAGGTGCCACTCTTACGGATTTAACCTCAAGACCAACAGCTTGGAGAGAGGTCATAAGCTTGCAACATCTGGCTTCGACATTTCTAATTCCCTTTGGGTATTGCTACCCCTCCCAGATCTGACCTCGCTGCCTCTTAAATACCCAGATATCACCACAGCAAGTCAGTCAGGTAGTTAACTCATCAGTAGATATCAAATATACCACTCTGGTACCAGAAGTGTTGGTGATTTGACTACAAGTTTTAGCTGCCCTTAGGGTGTCCCCTCCGTCATTAGGTGTCTTAATGTGACTCCTGGCATTTCATCATCTTGGCAGGTTTCATTGTGATGCCTCATCTCCGACATTCATCTTTGGCAGGACTTGTGTGGGACATTGCCTCTGCCTGTCACAAGCAGCATCTGTAACAACAAGGGACCTATGGCCATGCCCACGACATTCATGCAACCCTAGCACAGCTCCAGGAGCCTCCTGCATCCCAAGCACTTACCGACAGTCGCTGCATACTCCAGGAGCCTCATGCTTCCTGATCACAAACTGGCAGTCGCTGCATGCTTCAGGAGCTGCGGTATGTGCCACACCCTACAGGTGCTCCACATTGACTTGGTAGCCATGCATTTCTCCCACGTGCTCCAGCTTCATCTGACGCCTACTATCACCATCAACACAGGGCCCCTGTCAAGCCTGTCTCGTATTACTCAACCTACTTTATTTTACCTCTTCTTCACCATTATTGTAGATAACATGACTATATCCATAAGAGGCACCACTTTTATGGATTTAACCTCAAGTCCAACAGCTTGGAGAGAGGGCTGAAGCTTGCGACACATTGCTTTGATGACTCTGATCTAATTCCCTTTGAGAATAACTACTCCTCCTAGACCTGACCTCTCTGCCTTTTATATACCTGGGTATCACCACTGCAAGTCAGTCAGGCAGTTGACTCACCAGTAGACAACAAGTGTACCACTCTGGTACCTAAAGTCTTGGCGATGCGACTCCAGACTCGAGCTGCCCTTAGGACATCCCCTCTGTCAGTAGATGTCCCAGTGTGACTCCTGACATTACATATTCCTGGCAAGTTTCACTATGGTGCCTCATCTCTGACATCCAGCTTTGGCAGGACTTGTGCGGGATATTGCCTACACCTGTCATGAGCAGCAGTTGTAACAACAAGGAACTTATGGCCTTGCCCACAGCACTCCTACAACTCCAGCACAACTCCAGGAGCTTCATGCAACCCAAGCACTTACTGGCAGTTGCCTCATACTCCAGGAGATCCCGATTCCCAATCACAGAGTAGCAGCTACCATGCACTCCAGGAGCCGCAATATGTACCACACCCACCTTTTACAGGAGCTCATGTCACCTGAGTAGCCACGCACTTCTCCCATGTGCTCCTGCTTCATTAGACACCTACCATCACCAGCATCACAGAACCCCTGTGAAGCTTGTCTTGTATTACTCGACCTACCTTACTTTACCTTCTCTTCACTATAATCCTGTACCTCCAGTAGCCCATTTCTTTCTGTTACCTCACCTTTTATATCCTATCCAATAAAGCATTGTTGTTGATGTTAAACGTGTTTCTGTGCCCTCTCTGAGTTTTACCACTCTAACAGTCTTTACCAGAATACCCACTGAATAATCATACACATTTGCCTCTTTTTTCTTTAAATAGTGTTAAGACCAGACCACCTTGCTTGGACCTTGGGTCTGTGTGGTCTGTGTATCTGTGCGTGTAACTCTTTCTTTTGCTCTCTTATGGGGAATCACTGGGCTTCTTTACTCCTTGCTTACTCATTTTAGGGCCACCTTTGGCCAGTGAAAGACTGGTTATAGCTCAGAATTTCTCCAAGTCTCGCACTGTCAAGAAATGCTGTCAGGCAGGATTTTTCCATCCCATCGAATAGTATCCCTTTTTTTCTTTTTTATTATCATTATGTAGCTTAGTAAAAGAATGTGTGTATGACTAGCACCTACTTCCTTACTTGCTTCATGCCCCAGGAGTCAGTACCATCTTCATGAGGCTCCAGCAGTTTATAGGAAGATGGCCATGTCTGCTGGTCGGGACCATAGATCATAAAGTATAGTGATTTTTTGTGTGTGTTTATGTGCAGAGAGTGCTGGCCATTTGGGTTGTAAGTGCTCAGTGTCATTTCAGGCATAAAGAGTCTTGGGATATATTGAAACTGTCTTAAAATGTTGATACATGTTTTTCTGGGAATTATGGCTTTTGATGGGAGAGTCTGACTTTTGTTTGTCTGGGAAGTGTAGTTTCTGATGGGTTTGTGTCTGGTGTTTTGGAGTTTAAGACTTTGATGAAAGGTGGATGTCTAGTTCTTGTAAGGTTGTTTAAGAGAGTGTTTAGTCAATGTTATACTTGTTATGGAGAGTGGGATCTGTAAGTAGAGATAGCTGAAATGTGAGGTAGGTGGTAAGCTTTTTATTTTTACTTGAGTTTGGTAGTTAGTCTTGGAGTGGTTTGGGTGGAGGGATGTAGTGCTGTTGCATAGAACTGAGTGATGAGCATGTTAAGGTTGGATTGTACTTGGAGGATCTTTGTATCATTGTGTAAGTGTTAAGTGTTTGCGATTGTAAGCAGCCAGTGATTGTTTGAGTTCACTGTTTTGTGTGGTTTGCAGCTTTATTATATTTGTTTTAGAGAGGACAGGAGACCAGGTGGGTGAAAGGCTATTCAAAGTGGAACAGATTAATTGTTTGTTGAGAATGTTATGGGATTCTCCTTTTCCTGGGTATGGGGAAGAAAGAATACTTCCTATGTATTCCCTGCATGTCATAGAAGGCAACTAAAGTGGGTAGAAGTGGTGGACTGAAAACTCTTCCCTCCATGTATTCTTAATTTCTGAAAGTTGGAACAGGAGACAAGTGAGGAGTGCTTATCCTCCTTGAAAGCCCAGACTGGGGAGTCTAGATGAGTGTAGATGTAACCAAGATGAGAAGGGAGATATAGGTTCAATGTTTAAGGAAAACATCGCTAAAGAGGAAGGGGAGAGAATGGATTGGAAATGTCTTATAGTCAGGGGTTGGAATGAGGGTGAGAGCTAAGAATGGTTGGCACTGCTTCTGAAAGAGGAGTTCTGGAAATGTATGAAAGAGTATAAGGAAGTGAGCATCAGATTGATGTGGGTAAAAGTGAAAGTTAATTTTGAGAGATGGGTGATTATTAATGCTTATGCATTTAGAAGCAAGAGGACTATGGAAGTGTTTTGGGAGATGAGTGAGTGTGTCAGCAGTTTTGATGCAATGGATCAGGTACTAATGATGGATGATCTGAATGTGAGAGTGGGTAATGTGGCGGTTAAGTATTTATGATTAGGGGGCATGGGGTACCCAGCATTATGAAGAAAAATGGTGAACAGCTTGTGGAGTTTTGTGCTGAAAAAGGACTGATGATTGGGAATACCTGTTATAAAGAGAGGGACATACATAAGTATGCATGAGTGAGTAGGATAGATGATAAGGAGGCATTATTGGATTATGTACTAATTGATAGGCATGCAGACAAGAGACTTGGATATGAATGTGCTGAGAGGTGCAGCTGGTGAGATGTTGGTCATTACTTGATGGAGATGAGGTAGAAGGTTTGTAGCAGTTTTAGGAAAGCAAGGAATAATATGGGTGGGAAGAGGGTTGTGAAAGTGGGTGAGCTTGTGAAAGAGGATTGTAAGAAGAGATACAAGGAGTGATTGAATGGAGAATGTCAGATTGTGATCGAGAATGTCAGAATGTGACCGTAAATTAAGTCAAGGGAATAGGTAAGGAGTGTGAGGTATTTAGGGAAATGTTGCTGATGTGTGCGAGAGAAGTGTTTGAAAAGCAAAAGGAGAGAGATAGAAGGTAAGAATGGGTAGTGAGGGATAGAATGGGGAGGTTGCTAGTGAAAGAGAAAAGAGAGGTGTACGGGCATTAAATGCAGGGAAGGAGTGCAATGATTGAGAGATTTACAAGAGAAAGCAGCAGAAAGCCAAGAGGAAGGTGCAGTGGCTGAAAAAGAGGATAGATAAGAGTTGTGGTGAGCAATTATCTACAAAATTCAGGGAGAATAAGAAAATGTTTTGAAAGGAGGCTAATACTGAGAGAAAAACAAGAGAACAACTGGGAACACCAATAAAAGGGGCAAATGGGGAAGTAGTAATAGGCAGAAATCAGGTGAAAAAGTAGAGAGAATTTTGATGGATTGTTCAATGTGTTCAGTGATAGGATTACAGACGTAGGATGATCTGAATGTGGAGATATAAAAAGTGAGAGTCGTGGAAAGTGGTTTGGTAAAAAAAAAAAAAAAAAAAGGTAATGAGGGCCTTGCATAAGATGAAGTGTAGCAAAGAAAGGGAATGAGTTAAGATTTTCAGTGTATGTTATGCTTATGGTGAGGTGCCTGAGAATTGACAGAATGCCTGAATAGTGCCATTGTGTAAAGGCAAGGGGGACAATAATTGATGTTCAAATTGCTTCGCTATACATTTTTATAATGTATCTGGTAAGTTGTATGGGAAATGGGTGATTGAAAGGGTGGTGGCATATACAGAATTTGATATAAGGGAGGACCCATTTTGTTTCATGAGTGATAGATGTATGTGTGAGAGGATTATTTAGAGAAGCAGAAGGATTTGTATGTGGTGTTTATGGATCTGGAGAAAGTTTACAATAAGGCTGATAGCAATGCTCTGTGGAAAGTGTAGCTAGCTTTAGTGAAGAGTTTAATCAAGAGAGTAAGGTGTGTGTGTGAGTAGTAATAGAGGAGGGTGTGTTGTAGGTGAAGATGGGTATGTGGCTGTGGCAGGGGTGTGTAATGTCACCATGGTTATTTGTTTTGTGTATGGATAGGGTGATGAGGGAGGTGAATAGAAGGGTTTTGGAAAGAGGAGATGGTATGTAGTCCATTGGGGGTAGGGGTGAATTGGGTTGGGGTTGGGGGTAGGATGGCTTAGGAAGTGAATCAGTTGTCAATTGTGTATGAAAGTAATGGTGGCATATTTGAGTGAAAAACTGCAGAAGCTGGTGTTTGAGTTTTGGAGAGAGTGTGAAAGGAGTAAGTTGAGTGTTAATTCAAATTAAGTGAGGTTTTTAGGTTTAGGAGTGAAGAAGGACAGGCTATTCAGTGTGATTCTAAATGGAGAGAGCTTTGAGGAAGTGTAGTATTGTAGATATCTGGATGTGGGTATGGCAGCAAGCAGAACCATGGGAAATGAAGTGAGCTACAAGGTGGGAGAGGGGGGAGTGGTCTTGGGCACTTTAAGGACTATGTGAAAGGATAGAGCATTGTCTTTAAGGGCATAGCTGGGTATGTTTGATGTATAGTACTCTTGAGGAATGTGTGGAAAAAGAGATATCTGTTTTTTTTAGGACTGATGGTGTAGTAGTCCCATTGGTGTTGTATGGATGTGAGGCATGGACCTTTTACAAAAATGTTGAGAAGAGGTTAGATGAGCTGGAAATGAAATGTTTGAGGACAGTATGTGGTATTAGGAGGTTTGATTGAATAATGAATAATAGAGCAATAGAGATGTGTAGTAGTAAGAGCAGTATATAAAAGATTGAGCTGAAGAAGGTGTGCTGATTTTGTTTATATCTTTATACATACGTATTACCTCAACATATGTTTGAAAAAAAAAGGAAATGTATTTCTTCAAGGTGCTGTTGAAACCTGTCTGCACGCAGTGGCACTGCAAGCTAGAACACTATCAAAAAGGTTCCGTCTGTAGCAGCCCCCATGCTATACTCAAGTAGACTATAATGCCACCAACAGGAGCTATGTCCATCTACATCTTCCTGCCTTAAGGGTTCTTACATACCCTTGTATCCATGTTAAGTGCAACCTCAAGCAGTTCCTGGCCACTGTTCCGGTGACATTAACCCTAATCCTGGACCACTAGTATATCTTTGCCTACAGTGCCAAATGCCAGTCATGAAAAAGCACAACTTCATCAGATGCTCCAACTACACTCAGTGTATTACCTCCTCTGTACATCACTGTCATTCATTAGAAAGTACTCATAACATTAAAAATGCAGCAACCACTAAGACAACAACTTCCAAAGCCCTGTCACAAAACCTTTCAACCATAACACAGATATCCAACAAACATTACAAAATGCACACTCACTCTACACAACAAACCAATTTACTCCATAGAACCCCAGTGACATACTAAACATCTTTCAACTCAACACCAGTTGCATCAGAAACAAACACACAGAAATAATCAACCAACTCAGAGGAAACAACATCCACTTACCCCTCATCCAAACCAGATTCAGACCTAGATTTATCCTCCCACCTTTCTACACCTACACAACTGTAAGAAATGGCAGACACCAAGGACAAGGAGGATTCATAACACTCATCCATCAAACCATACTTCTCTCTAACACCACTGACATGACAAAACAGCTCACAGACAGTGACACCATAGAGGTATGATGAATAACAATAAAACTTCATAGTGCCACGTACAACATAATCTCCACCTCTGGCCCCCCCCCCCCCCCCCCCCACCCCCCCACCCACACCCACACACACACACACACACACACACACACACTGCAAAACCTCACCATAATGCCAGCACTAGTCTATGGAGATTTCATTGCCTGCCATTCCACTTGGCTCAACATACACCCATGAGCACCCAAAGTGAACTACTGAACCAAGTGTAACCTCATGATATCTACAGCCTATGCAATAAGCCAACAGACTCCCAGTCCAACACCTCTAGCAGCCAAA
The DNA here is from genome assembly GCA_032361385.1 of Panulirus guttatus. NCBI lineage: Eukaryota > Metazoa > Arthropoda > Malacostraca > Decapoda > Palinuridae > Panulirus > Panulirus guttatus. The sequence goes on along the minus strand of JAUUDW010010733.1, from coordinate 3,101 downwards.
CCTTGCCAGACATTACATTCTGCTCACAAGCAATACACACAAGGACCAACTAGAGCACACTACACAAACTTTCCTCTGACCACTTGCCCAACCTGGTAACACTGTATCTGTCCCACCCACTCAGCACCACCACCAAAGAATTTACACATATTACTGCAATGCAGATTGGCCATCATCTCCAACCAAGGCAGCAAAATCACTTACTGCAAGGGCAAAGCAAGAATTGAGGCCAGATTTCTCCCAGGGTACACATCTCATAAAACAAAGAAACCAGCTCAGACAAACCATCAACAGAAATTAACTAGAGAACAAATATAAAGTCTAAATAATAGTCACTAACCTAAGCACTGAAAGAAAAACTGGAAACTGGCACTCATTCCTCAACACAATGAAACACAAGACCCACAGCAACCAACTCTTATTGCACCCAGCTCAAGAAGCACTCCTGACCTATTCCAATGAAATCTCTTCTCCGAAACAACACACATACATACTTGTGATACAGTTCTCAAAAATTAGCTACAATCTTCTTTTCAACGAAACAGGAAAAGCATGAAAAATCTATTTACAAACAACTGCCTACCCACCTTTCACTCCCTCTGATACAAGCAATTCGGTTTACCTTAAAGCACTCTCCTGCTACAGGTGCTGACAATATATCAACCTTTCACACGAAACACTTAGGCCTATATGCAGTCCAAGTGCTTAAAGATATCTTTAACCACCCCTGACTACACAACAAAATTCCTAACATATAGAAGCTTGCCAACTTCCCCTCCTCCTACCACCCTATATTATTTCTATCCTCAGTATCCTAGCTTTGTGAAAAACTGACCCACAACTGAATCAAATAAAACATCCCACTTTCACACACATAGTATGGCTTCAGACCCAAACACTATACCTCCATGCTACACACTGACCTCACACGACATATCCTAAATGGATACAACCAACCACAACAGCCCACTCTTGCACAGCACTAGTGGCAGTAATTAAAAATGCATCTGGCACTGTCCCTGACATGTCCTCACACATAAAATACTTGACATCACCCTCCAAAACAATGACAAAAAGTGGTTGGCTGGTTTCATAGGTGGCTGCCATCCCAGAGTCACTTACAATGGCTTCACTTGTAAAACACCATACTGGACAATGGAGTTCCCCAAGGAGGAGCTCTTTCTTCATTTCTCATGAATCTCCTGCTTTATGGCCTCCCATTACCTCATGCAAACCTCAGCATTAAGGTCCTTTTGTATGCAGACTGCATCACAATCACATCACAGCACCATTACACCACAGTAGTAAAATCAAACATGCAGCACCAAAGTAATCAACTGGAACAGTAGCACACCAGGGACAAAATGTGTTCATCCCCACAGAAGTCCTCAATCACTCCTTTAACCCCAGACAAACATTAATTAAGCTCCTACCCTCCAGTCAGTTTGAACTGACTGTCATTCCTACTGAATAAAACACCAACCAGTCCAGGCACTGCATATGACACACTAGTGAAGTTCGCTCCTGACACTAATAGCATCAGAATAAAAGCAGCACACAAACTATTTGCTTTCACAACACTAAGTAGCACCAGATTTAGAAGAGAGAAAAATTGCTCAACATCCTCCTCAAACAATTTATCTGGTCCATTTTAAACTATACTTCACCTGCCTGATCATCCAACCTCTTCAAGCAAACATTACAAAGATGCAGACCACAGAAAATAGTGCACTCGGAACAATCATTGGCTCCCAAACAACCACACACAGTCATGACCTACACAATGAAACAAGGATTCTCCCAATACATTCCCACTTCAACTTGCTTGGCTCTTAATTTTAGGAAACAAGCCTAGACCCCTTCCACCCAAAATGCTACAACTAAACCCGGTGAAGAGCTTTCCCCTGCCTCACACTTCTGCAACCTCTACTAACATATCTCCCCAACCATAAGAAATATTACTCTGACAAACACATACACACTGAAATAACCTGACAATTACTAAATATCTGATCTCCCAACTCATTCTTAAACTCCAACCCATCATCAGAAACTCCATTTCCCAGACAAACATGTCATTTTCTCCCAACTATTCTCTGGACATCACCCATCCCTACAACACTACAAATACCATTTCAACATATCTCAAAACGCTTCATGACCATGGTACAGCTACGGTAATGAAGACATTGAATACTTACTGTTCAGTTGCCCTGCACTCTCTGCATATAGACACACACACATCTCTACATTTTATGATCTGTGGTTCCAACTTGTGGATGTGACCAGCTTTCTGAGTGTTGCAGGAGCCTCATAAAGATGGAAGGAATTCCAGGGGCAGAAAGTAAAGTAATGTGGTAAAGTATTATCTCAACCCCCCCCCCAGTAATGACATGGAAATGAAGGACATCTTGCTATAGTAAGATTCTGAAGATACATTAGGAGTTTCAGGTGTGTGTACCAAGGGCCTCCCCATAGGATAGTGGCAAGGATAGACAGCTCCTTAAAGTAGAGCCACAAACAAAGAATGCTAGTTGCTGACAACACTAGATGGGTCTGAACAACTTATGTTTAGTTTCTTGCTTGTGCTCTAAAAGGCCATAACGATGTGGCTTGCATTGAGAAGATAGGCATGATGGTCCATAGTGCTTTCAAACAACTGTTAACTTTGTAGGTGAATAAGTATGAATTGAACATACCGTCCAAAAAAGAAGGAACAATGTTATGTATTTCTCAGCATATAAGATGCTTTGGTGTATGATTTAGATGCAATTCTAGATTGTTAGAGAATATTTTGGAAAAAATACTTGAAGTATCAGGGTTTAATGTCTCTTTAGTTGACATATGTGTAACATAAAGCATTATTTTTTCATAAATGGAATAAATTTCCAACAAAGATAAGTATTGTATTGTTATTCATAACACATACAACAAAAGATGAACTAAAGTGTTTCTGTATTTACGTCAGAAAAAGAAAATTATTTGTCGACTTACGAAGAGGCATACCAGAGTTCCCCAATAAACATATTTTACCCATTCCTGAAAAGTGTCACTTTGAACGAAACTGCTTTAAATGAAGACAACTGTTCCTGAGGAATAGT
>JAUUDW010010700.1:0-10201 GCA_032361385.1 Panulirus guttatus | reverse complement strand
CCAGTATGGCATCCACAAGGTGAGCTCCACTGGTGATATTCTTTCCTATCTTACTAATGTCTGGTCATCATTCCTGAAGGATTTTGGGGCGTCATGAGTAGTTGCCCTTGACATATGTAAGGCTTTTGACAGGGTGTGGCATCAGGGTCTCATCTCTAAGCTCCCCTCTTTTGGTTTCCCTTTCCTCACTTTGCTTCTTCGTATCTGGCTTCCTCTCCAGCCGATCTGTCACTGTGGTTATTGATGCATCAGCCTCCCCCCTTTTCTCCATCAACAGTGGTGTCCCTCAAGGTTCTGTCCTGTCCCTTATACATCTTTTCCTTTTTTTTCACTGATTTTGTCTCCTCCACAAATAATCCAATGCACTCATACACTGATGACTCAACACTGCATTCATCCAAATCCTTCAGTATTGCTCCCTCTTCTCTCACTCGATCTACATCTCGTCTCGACGTAGCTTCCAAAATAAACTCAGACTTGGACAGGATATCTAAGTGGGGTACACAAAATCTTGTTAAGTTTAATGCTTCCAAGACCCAATTTCTACCTATCTCTCTTTTGAAAACTCCTCAAAACTCTCCTCTCTCCTTTGATGATTTTGTAATTCCACCTCTTGACTTGATGAACATATTTGGTATTAGAGTAACATTCACTCTTTCTTGGAAACCCCAATTTATGGGAATAGCTAAGTCTGCCTCTAAGAAACTGGGTGTCCAGTCTAAATGTCGAAACTACTTCTCTTCTGAACAGTTGCTCCATTCATACAAGGGATTGATTTGTCCTTGTATAGAGTACTGCTCTCACATTTGGGGAGGTTCTAGCTCTGTTTCCATACTTGACACAGTTGAGTCGAAAGTGGTCCAACTTATAAAGTGTCCCATGCTAACTTCCAAACTTGACCCCCTTGCCCTACACCGGAATGTTGGTTCACTTTCCCTCTTCTGTAGGTATTACTTTGATTTTTGCTCCTGAGAACTTTCTGGTTGTGTCCCCACCACTAGGTAGACCACGCAATACTTGGCAAGCTGCTGTGTCACATGATTATTGTGTAGCCATCGGCAACTCAAGTTTGGGCCATTTTGACACCTGCTTCTTTCTCTATGCGTCAAAGCTTTGGAACTCTCTACCTTCTCATGGCTTTCCAATAACTATGACCTAGCACATTTCAAAAGACAGGTTTTTCACTTTTTTTTAAGTTTGTAAATACTTTCTCTTGTCCTTTCTTTTTCTATTTCATAATACTCTCTATATTTCAATGAAGGCCCAGCTTTGATGTGGACTTTTGTCCATGACAGGAGCCTTAAAAAGAAATGGGAAAGATAGTATTGCGTTTGGCCATTGTTCTTGTAATCTGTCTGCATGTTTCCCCATCCCCAGGATTTGGATCCATGACATGCATTTGGCTAATACTTTCCACAGCTTGTGTTTGAAGACTGGCCACTCAAGGATTGGCAGTTATGTTACCTCCTTCCTCCTTCAGAAGAAAACTAAGTCGTGGAATTTTCTTTCTTCTTTTGTCTTTCCCTCTTCATATGACCTTTCTTCCTTTTAGATGTAGATCTACAGACACTTAAGGTCCCCTGATTAATTTCTGCTTTCTTTTTCTTTCATCAAGAGATGGTCTTGATTAGGGCATGTTTGGCCAGTGCCTCTTGGTCACTATAAAAAATGTTTTGTGTACTAATTGATTTGCATGCAAAAGAAGAGACTCGTGGATGTAAGTGTGTTGAGAGGGGTAGCTGGTATGATGTCTGATCATTACTTAGTTGAAGTGAGGGTAAATGTATGTTGAGGCTTAAGGAGGAGAAATGATATGGGTAGCAAAGGGGTGTGAAAGTGAGCAAGTTTGGAAAAGAGGCTTGTGAGTAGAGATATCAGGAAAGATTGAGGGTGAAATGGCAGAAGGTGAGATTGAATGAAGCTAGGAGAGTTGGTGAGGAATGGGAGGTATTTAGGGAAGCACTTTTTATATGTGTGAGAGAAGTATGTAGCATGCTGACAGTGGGAGGTGGATAGTGAAAAAGGGTGGTGAATGGTGGGATGAGGAAGGCAAGTTGCTTGTGAAAGAGAAAAGAGAGGTGTACAGGCATTACCTCAAGGTAATTAGGAGATTACAAGAAAGCAGGAGGAGGCTAAAAGGAAAGTGCAAGGGCTGTAAAAGAGGGCAAATGAGAGTTGGGGTGAGCAAGCATCATTAAACTACAGGGGGACTAAGAAAATGCTTTGCAAGGTTAAGGTTTGAGAAAACAAGTCAGCAAATGGCAACATTGGTGAAGGGTGCAAATGGGGAAATGGTATGAGGCAGAAATGAGGTGATGAAATGGAGTGAATATTTTGCAGTGTTGTTAAATATGTTATATGATACGGTGGCAGATGTGGGATGTGGGGTGCTCTGGACATAGATATATGCAAAGTGCAAGAGTGTTATGAAAAATTGTGTGGTGAATAGGGAGGTGATGAAAGCCTTGTGAGAGATGAAGCGCAGTAAACCAACTAGAGTGGATGGGATTGCAGTTGAGTTTCATAAGAAAGGGAGAGATGGTGTTGCCAGTTTGTTAGTTTGGTTAGTTAAGATTTTAAGTGTATGTATGGCTTAGGTTGAAATGCCTAAGGATTGGAATGTTGCCCATATAGTGCCATTGTATAAAAGCATGAGGAGGAAAAGTGAATGTTCAGATTACAGGGACATAAGTTTGTTGACTGCAAGAGGGTGGTAGCATGCCCAGTGTTTCTGACAAGTGAGGAACAATGTGGCTCCAAAAGTGGTAGAGAATGTGTGGATCAAGTGTTTGCTTTGAAGAATGTGTGCAAGAAATATCTTGAGAAACAGGAGGACTTGCCTTTGGCACTTATGGATTTGGAGGTAGTGCATGATAGGGCTAATGAGACACTTTGTGGAAGGTGTTGCAGATATATCGTGTGGAAGGAAAGCTGTTGGAAGCAGTGAAAAGTTTTTGTTAAGGGAATAAGGCATGTATGGAAGTAGGAAGGGAGGAGGGTGAGTGGTTTCAGGTGAAGGTGGGTCTGCAGCAGGGATGTGTAATGTCACCTTGGCTGTTTGATTTGATTATGGATGTTTTGAATTATAACTAAGTTTGTTGGCTCATTCAAACCTCTGCTAGAGCAGTGTCCAGTGCCAGATATATAAAGGGGCAAAAGGGGCAATTGCCCCAGGACCCCCTATACAAAAATGTTATAATTAAAGATATTTTTAAGCCAGGATCTTGTTTGAACTTTGGCCAACTGTTCCATCAAAGCAGGTTGTTCCTAAGACGTAATTAAGGTCAAGTGAAGGTTAAGTGACCTTGTTTACAGCCGAAAAAGAGAAAAGATTTGTTGAAACGGTGGAAACAGATGCCAAGGTAGAAAAAAAAGACCTTTTGTAGGTATTTTAGTGTTTTTATGTATGTAAGTACCTTTCTGTGTATGTATAACTTGTCAGTTCTAATTACATGCAATGAACTGACTTTGAGGTGTAAGTTTAGTGATTTGCCGTTTATTTTGATTGCTGTTTACAAGGGGACCACTGAACCTGAAGTGCCGCAGGCTCTCCAAGGACTAAATCCAGCCCTGGCCGTGTCAACAAGGTACTGTACTGCCTTGCTAGCCTTTGATAAGGATATATTTCCCTAGAGTACCTTGTGTGAAGGAAAAGATCATTTTATTATAAAATAAGCATTAGGCGTGTAGGTGGTCATCTTTTTCCGCTTAAGAAGTTTTTCTCATACCCTCCACTTCCATGTTGTGCTCCCTTTAGCTTGTGGGACAAGAGACCCAGAAAAAACAGAAAGAAAAGTGTTCAAAATAAACAAAACTGTTTCTTTTCAGGTGGTGTCTTGTGAGCAAATTTTTTATTTTGCCTCCTGCCTCACCTTCCTCTCTCTTTGAAAAACTTTTCTTTCCTGACAGTATCACTCTGAGAGTGATGTCCATGTCCCAGAATCATGAGATGGCCAGCCTGTGCCAGTGGGTGGGATGATGTCATCACTGGGTTGAGTCAGCTGATTGGACAGGCGTTCTTGAATGAGCTAGTGCCGTGATGACTGTTTGGGTGGTTTGCAAAGGATGAGGGGCATAAACCTCATTGGAATGGGTGGGGTGTTAGAGACTGCCAACCCACCAGAGATCAAAGGACATTCTTATTATATAATGGAACTCCTACTTGGAAAGAAATACTTTTTCATTCATCAAAACTTATTTCTCTATTTATTGAGATTAATTTATACCAGAGTGGTCCAACTATGGGCCTGTGGCTTGATTTTTTGTGGCCCGCAAGCTCTCATATTGATATATGGATTTATTGAATTTTAGTCTATAGAAATATTTCTGCAACTCCAAGTTTGTGTGCTAGGCCTTGAGTCTTAAACAAAAAAGTATATATATACAGTTATACATAATTTGAATTTAATTTGTAGCCCTTGACTTAGAAGTTTAGTGCTGAAGTGGCCCATAGTGTCGAAGAAGTTGGACCAACCTGATTTATACTACTAAGATTGGCCCATGGTGTCTTTTGATGCTTTTAAAGAAGATCAATAGTAAACATTTCCTGTCATGTTCAAAACAGTCTTTTAGGGTAGGAATATGCTAGGCTTTATGTTCTCATGCGTAAAAAATTGAAATTCAGTAGTTTATGTAACTGTGCTACGTCTTGAAGTTGGCAAAAACTGACCATTTTTCATGACTTAATCTTATATTTACAGGATTGGTCTGGCAATTGCATGCCGCTTAGGCAAAGATGGAGCCCATGTGGTTGTTAGCAGTAGGAAACAAGCCAATGTTGACTCAGCTGTTGCAAAACTAGAGGAGTTGGGCTACTCTGTCATGGGAATTACCTGTCATGTTGGTAAAGATCAAGATCGCCAGAACCTCATAACCAAGGTTGAGTCACAATAGTATTGTTGATTCTCAAGTACAAAGACTTATTTATTTCCAATTGTGATTGTCGTAGAACTATTTAGAGATACGGGTAAACCCTACTTAACGTAGCTTTGATGAATGTAGTTTCACTATAATATAATGTAGTTGAAAAAAGCATAACCATTCTTTACTGGACATAGTACATAACCTTGTTAAAATGTATTTCTCAAGTATGCATATTGTATTTTTGTGTCAAAAATTGATGAGACATAGTAAGGATGCATTGTTTTTCAACCAATTTGCTATAATTTGGAAACTCCCATGATTCGGGAAAAAAGCAACATTTTGACTTTGTCAAAATTTATGTGGTTCAGAAAATTGCCACTCTATCATCATCCATCTGTACCTTCAAATAGGTGTGTTGGAGGGCAGTGTGGGTTCATATAATCACAATAAATTTTAGATAAAATGTTAATGCAATTGTAAATATGCTTCATATTGTGTCCTGAAACACATATGCTCTTAAAGAAATGAAAGTATGATAAGTTTAACAATAATATGTTTTTACTGCAAACTGAGGTGTCAAAAGTGCTGTCATTGTCAAATGCTTCTCGCAGCCACTGGATGCAACATCTAGAAGCAAGATTGTGTGATTACTCGATGAAGTAGCATAGTTGTATGTTTTTCAAAAGTGAGCTCTCCATTTGGGAAATAGCCACCCTACTGGGCATTTCAAATCAGACTGTCTTGAAATGGATTCATCTAGGTAAATATGTAACTGAATTTACAACATATATCTTGGTGCATAATATGTCCATGTGTTCAGTGTTAAAACTGGGGATGGTGGACTTTAGATGTACACATAATTTTTCACAGGAGGGTGGAATATTGGCAGGTTGATGGACCTGCCCTGCGGCACATCACATGCCAGCTGCAGACAAGGTGATCGTCACAGCAGAAAAAGCAGATCCATTAACAAACGCTGTAGCTATCTGTTGATGAACGAGCAGAAAGTGATGCCTTGTCCCACGATGCAGGTTTGAACCAGTGAGTTATGGTGGCCAAGGAACAGCATTACCAATCCAGAAAATGACATTACCTGAGACTGGCCTCTAAAAAATACCAAGATGGACCATAAAATACCAAGATTCTTTAATATATAAATGACATCCCTACCACTAAATAAGGTATGCACCTTATCAAGATATTAATGTGGCACTCTGTATCCCTAAATTCTTGCACAAGTGATGTTGAGGGCTCCCACTGATGACAAGGTGCCTCTTGTTATGTGATAAGGAAGCAATTGGCTGCAGTGGAAACAAGGAGTCTATTTGTCTGCTTAATTTTGATTAAATGAAGCTGGGAAAACACCCTCTCAGCACATGCAGAAGAGTGGGGTTGAGCCAAAAGGCTGCACATAAAGTTTGAAAGAAGACAGATTTTAGACTGGTTGTTGCTATCTTTAATTGTCCGTAGTTCAAACCAGAAAGTTGTTGGCATATCCTTCCTGCATTTCAAGGATACTTAAACATACAATATATCCCTTCACTGATTCTGTAACTTATTCAAGTCTTCTTTCACAAGTTTTGGAAATGGAGTGCCAGTTTTACTGAAAAGAAGTTCTTTGGGTTCAGTATTTTCAGCACAGATAGGACACTGTTTTCATCCAGTGTAAATCCCTTTTTCATTTGTGAACACTATTCCACCCAGAACGATCGAAAATCAAGGCAAAATCTTTTCTCATTGTCTCCTATAGGTTGCTCAAGAAGCATAGCTTCACAGTTACCACCAGTATTAAGGTCACTGACTTTCTAATATGCAACAGCATCATCAGTGTCTGTCAGCTAATCCTTTTGAGAGTATTCTTCATTATGCAAAAGCATACCCAAAATACTTCTGTATTCAGCTGAAATGATAGATAAGAGTGTTGGAAGTCTAAAATGCTGCGATTGAAATTCTAGATTAGTTTGATCTACTTTCGATAGAACATGCTTCAGAAATAGCAGCACATGCTTGGTTCCCGAAGTGGTCATAGTTTTGTTCATCTGGGCTGTCCCATCCACTGTTTAGGCTTCTCCCTGAAAAAAATAGGTAGTGCATCCCACTGTTCCAGAATTCTGGATATGGCTGATCCTCTTGACAGGTAGTGATAATTTCAACATGTGGCAAGTCATATCGAACTGATGTTGATGTTTACTGGTACGTGCAAAGTAACAACACATCTTTTAAAAAAGATTTAAGCCACAATGATAGGTGGTAACTGGCTTGGCTTGAGCATAATGCATACGAATGAGACACATCCTACAACACAAACAGACGGAATATTTTTCTTGAGGTGTGTGTGAAATCCTGTATATGCTCCAAACATTGTCGTCAGGTATCACTAGCAAACCCAATTGCATTTCTGAGGGGAATTTCTTCTCCTTCTGTTAACTCTTTCATCATGTGATACAGTCCTTCTCCAGCTGCCGCCTCGACTTCAACTTGAAACAGTGCCTCTGTAATCTTACATTTCCTCTCATTATAAGACCATACCATCTCTGCCAGTACTTGCAACACACATATATCACTCTATTGATCTATAATCAGTGAAAAAATAGTTTCGTTGCATGTTAGCCACTGACTGTTTCCCTTACAAAAGCAATACCATCTTGCAACACATATGATGCCCTAGTTCCTTTCATTTTCAAATTACATTTAATTTCACCATCAAGTAACATTTTCTATATGGTTTCCACTGAAGGATCCACTTGAAGGAAAGGTACACTGCATTCAGTCATATATCCTGATAACAAAACTTCAGCCTCTGCTATTCTGTCTTAAACATCTTTTGGGAAAAATATGGGTTATTAACAACACTTTCGTTGGCTCCATAGGTTTTCATGTGCGTTTTGTGAAGCTGTGAGTCATCAGTGCCAGTATATCACACTTTTTTCCATTTACCATCACCAACTGCAGCATATTTATCATTTGCATCCAATTTCCCCTAATCCTTCCGCTCTAGGATTTTCCATCCATTCCCGGTGGAATACAATACCATCAGTGTAATTTCTTAGCATTTTTTATCACATCATAAACAGCGTTTATTGATTATAAGAAATGTTTGACAATCCCAATATCAGGGGAGTTTTGCTAATAAAGTACCAAAATCCTAATGCTGCACCAAAACTCCCAAGATCTTGAGAGAAATGCCAAGGAATTGCGGCAAAATTGCTAAGGCCCCCCTCAACGGGCGAGAGGCATGTGTGCGTATGTATGGCCACGACGTGGATGGAAAGGGATTTTCATGCCAAAAAGAAAAAAGAAAAAACAGTCCATCTTAGGCAGGCTACACTGCTGGAGAGGAAACAACATTGGGCAAGTTACTTGTCATGTCTGCTGCCTGTGGAGCGAATTGTGTGCATAGGGTTCAGTATATAGAATTGATTCCACCCATAATGGGTCAAGACTAATGTCTTTTTTGTCACAGGTTTAACAGGGAAGGTCGGTCACTAAATGAGAATGTCTGGGGGTAAATAAATCTCCACAGTAAGGGGGGGAGGGAGACAGAGGGCTGTTTTAACGTCCTCAAATACCTGGTCATTGGTGGGGGGAGGGGGTGGACGGATAGTTGCACATGTCAGCGTTCCGGCCTGATTATTGCTACATTGCATGGTGGAACATAGTGAAGAAATGGAACAGCAATTAACAGTTGACTGGAAAATAAGGTGTACCAGAAAGACATTAATGAGTGTACTTGTAGGTCTGTAGTACTCATCCTTGCTTGTGAGTTAACAAAAACACTGACGTGAACAATCATCTCAGATCATTATTAAACGTGTAAAGGGCGAGGATGGGAGCTGCAACACAGCCTCCTGATGTGGTGGAACATTTATTGGAGAGGGGGAAACACATTAAACAACAAGAACAATGCTTTATTGATTAGGATATACCAGGTGAGGCAACAGAGGGCAGTGGGCTGCTGGAGGTGCTGTATTATGGTGAAGATGTACAGTGAGGCGGAATGAGTGATACGAGATTGGCTCAGCAGGGGGCCTGTGCTGCTCCTGTTGTTGGACATCAGGTGAAGCAGGAGCATGTGGAGCTCCTGTAGGTGTAGGTGGGTGTGGCCTGTACCGCAGCTTCTGGAGTGTGTGGTGGCCGCCGTAAGCACATGGGTTGCAGGATGCTCCTGGAGAGGCGCTAGGGATGCAGGAGGTTCCTGGAGAGGTGCTGGGGATACAGGAGATCTGCGGAAGTGGCCAGTTGACTCGCCACTGGACAACAAGTCCTTTGGAGTCTCCATCAGTAGCTGTCTGCATGTGACCCATGGCGGGGGTCATTATGAGGCCTCATCTCCGATGTCCACCTTCAGCAGGACTCCCGGGGCACACAGCCTCCGCCCACCACTGTGCATGGATGGCTGTACTCACGTTAAACGGACAGGTGATGTAACGTTCACCAAAATGTAATGAATTGTAACCAATTATAGAAATGAAGAAACTCAGCCGAACTCGAGATTATGTAATGCAAAAAGACATTGCTTCTTCTCCAGACTTCAGTCGACCATTGTGACACCTGTGGTCACGCTGCTAACGGAATGACATTTATTTTCAGGTACACACCTTCACCTTTCACTTTATCTACACACCTTCACCTTACATTTTCTGTACACACCTTCACCTTACACTTTATGTACACATCTTCACCTTACACTTTATCTACACACCTTCACCTTACACTTTATGTACATACCTTCACCATACGCTTTATGTACACACCTTCACCTTACACTTTATGTACACAACTTCACCTTACACTTTATATACTCACCTTCACCTTACACTTTATGTACTCACCTTCACCTTACACTGTACGAACACACCTTCACCTTACACTTTATGAACGAACACACCTTCACCTTACATTTTATGAACACACCTTCACCTTACACTTTATGTACCCACCTTCACCTTTCACTTTATGTACACACCTTCACCTTACACTCTATGTACACATCTTCACCATACACTTTATGTACACATATTCACCTTGCACTTTATGTACACCTTCACCTTACACTTTATGTGCACACCTTCACCTTACACTTTATTTACACATCTTCACCATACACTTTATGTATGCATCTTCACTTTACACTATATGTACACACCTTCACCTTACATATTATGTACACACCTTCACCTTACACTTTATATTCACACCTTCACTGTACACTTTATGTACAAATCTTCACCTTATGCTTTATGTACACCTCTTCACTTTACACTTTATGTACTCACCTTCACCTGACACTTTATGTACACACCTTCATCCTACACTTTCTGGACACACCTTCACCTTA
>JAUUDW010010678.1:0-10202 GCA_032361385.1 Panulirus guttatus | reverse complement strand
AGACAGATGGTGTTCAACTGAGGAGAGGTTACTAGAGAGACCACGAATGTTGGTATAGTGAATAGAAAAAAGAGGAAGGGCTCACAGATAAGGGAGAGATATGGGGACCCACAAGTGTAGAACTTCCTCCATCCCCCAATACCATACATATAGGTACTTACACACAAGTATATGCATGTGGTGGATATCAGCAAAAGAAAATGGAGAGGAGAGATTAAAGGAAAAAATAAATGAAAAGTTTAACAGATGTTAACAGGAAAGGTAACACATACACAAAGCAAGCAAGATACAAGAGGTGCAAAAGGCAGGCAACATCTGAGTGGGATAAGTGCTATGAATAATCACATCAACACGAGAGGAAGAAAATTGAGATACAACAATTATTTAATTCATCAGATAAAGGATCATCCCACAATATTCCACAAATTTTTCACAGGCAAACTATAGGTAAAGTATTAAATCATTAGATTAAAGATATCAAGAGAAAAAACTGCTAAGAAGTGAAAATATTTTCTACATATTACAGCCAACCTCACCAGACATCACCTTTTACTCATCTACCCTACACACACAGACTGCCTTAAGTACACTACACTAACTATCCTCTAACGACACTCCCATCCTGACAACACTCCACCTGGCCCATCCACTCCACATAACCATTAAAAAGACATACAGACTTCAGGGAAGCAGTCTAGTCAGCATTCATACATTGCATTTCAACATACCTCAATAACTTCAACATAAGTGATTTCCAATCCCTAAATCATGCTATATCACACTTCATCAACATTGCCAACCAAGCAATTGAAATGCACAGACCAAAAGCACATGAGAAAATATGAGCCACTGAAGTGCGCAGACCAAAAGCACATGAGAAAATATGAGCCAAACAAGTTAAACACCTCATGGGGCAACGATACCAGCTCATGCAGAAACATTCACCATCAAAAGAAATCAGAGAACAAATCCAAACTCTAAATAACACTATCACTAGCCCAATCTCTGAGAGGCAAACTGAATGTTACAATTCTTTCCTCAACAAAACAAACTACAAGTTGCAAAGCAACCAAATTTGGCACACATAAAGGATGATCCACATTTGCCACACTAATCCAGCATGCACTCATGAAGCTTTTCTAGCCCATTCCATTGATAACCCTCCCGCCAGACAACACAAAATCATACTCATGAGAAACTAATAAGAAATCTGCTGCATACCACTCATCCCTGAACAGAAAAGTCTTGAGAAATCTACACTAAATATATCCAGAAAAACTGCCCATCCACCCTTCACTCCCACCCATACAAGCAATACAAATAAAACATTAAAGAACTCTCTTACAACAGGCCCTGAAAACATATCACACTTTAACTTTAGCCCAGTTGTAATCCAAGCACTTACAGACATCTTCAACCACTCCTGACCACACAACACAACCCCTAACATCTGGAAATTTGCTAGCATTATACCAATCCTAAGGTTCCCCATATCATCCAACTCCTACTGCCCTGTATCACTTCTGTCCTCACGATCCAAACCCCCTGTATCACTTCTGTCCTCACGATCCAAACCATGTGAAAACTGATCCACAACAAAAAGAGCAAAATGTCCCACTCTCACCCCCACAACATGGCTTCAGCCCAACCACTCCACCATCACAAAATATCCTAAAAACTTAAAATAGCCACAACCCCCCAATCACATGTAATACTACAAGCAATAATCGTAAACAAGGTATTGACAATGTCCTTCCATATAAAAGAAACTTGACACCATCCTCTGAAACAATGACAAAAAATGGTAAACCAATTTCATAGTCAGCTGCCACACTACAGTCACTGACAATGGCTGCACCTCTAAAACTCTTAAACTTTACAATGGAGTTCCCTAAAGGAACAGTTCTTTCTCCAGCCCTCTTCAATTTCTTCTTACAAAATCTCCCATTACCTCCCACAAGAAAGGGTAGGGGGGTCTGCATCAGGGGTTTATCATGTTACTATGGCTATTCAATCTACTTATGGATGGGGTGATGAGGGAAGTAAATGCATGGGTAATGAAAAAATGGGCAAGTATGAAGTCTGTAGGATGTGAGAGGGGCCTATGAAGTGAGTCATTTGTTGTTTGCTAATGACAAAGAACTGGTAGCAGATTCAACTGAGAAACTGAAGTTGATGTCTGAGTTTGGGAGAGTGTGTGAAAAGAGAAAATTGAGATTAATGTGAGTAAAGGCAAAGTTATCAAATTTAGTAGTACTGAGTGATGGTCTTTTAAATGAAGAAAACTTGGGGGAAGTGGGGTATTTTACATACCTGAGAGTGGCCAAGACGGTGAATGGAACCATGGAAGCTGAAGTGAGTCATAGCGTTAGTGAGGGGGTGAAGATTCTAATAACACCCAAGGAATATACATGAGGTAAAAAAGGTCGCAATCTGGGTATGTAATTAGTCATATAAGAAGGAATGGCAGTCCTAAAAATGTTATATATATGAAAGGCATGGGCTTTCAATGAAGGAAGGTGGATGTGATGGCAATGAAATGTTTGAGAACAAAGTGGTGCGAAGAGGATAAATCAAGTAAGCAAAAAAAAGGGTAAGAGAGAGGTGTGGTAATAAAAAAAAAAGTATCATTGAGGAAGCTGAAGAGGGTTTACTGAAAAGGTTTGGACAAATGGAAAGAATGAATAAGGAGAGGATGACAAAGAGGATATATGTCTCAGAAGCAGAGGGGACAAGGAGAGGGGATAGACCAAACTGTAGGTGAATGTATGAAGTAAAAAAGATTTTGAGTCCTCGAGGCCTGAATAAGGAGGAGGTTGAAAAGCATTCATGGGACAGAGTAAATCAGAGCAATGTGGTTTACAGGGTATGATGTACTGGTAATGAACTGAACCAGGGCATATGAAGCAGCCATAGGAAACCAATGAAAGGTCTGTGTGACCTGGTTGTGAATAAGGGGCTGTGGTTTTGGTGCATTACACATGAGAGCTAACGGATGGATGTGAATGAAAGAGGCTTATTCTTCGGCTGTATCTGGCGTTACTTGGCCAACACGAGAAACAGTGAACAAGCAGGAAAGAAAGAAAAACATTTATATTCAATACTTCTATGAGCATCACTGCCAGTAAAAAAATTTACATCTATCAATCTATTTGGACTAAAAAAATGTGGGCTCCTCAAACTGACACCAAACTGACATAAAAGCACAATTAATGTTTTTTTTTCACACTTGATCTTAATTTCCCACATTAGCAAGGCATACCAGAAGCAGATGAAGAGAGGCCACTTTTGCTCACATCCATTCTGAAACCACAGCCTCCTATCCATAACCAGGCCTCACAAACCTTTCAATGGTTTACCCCAGCCACTTAAGACACCCTGTTTCAGTCCACTGACAACATGTCAACCCCTGTATACATCGGTCCAATTGACTCTATCCTGTGCATGCCTTTCACCCTCCTCAATGTTCAGGCCCTGATCACCCCCATCGTTACACACACACCAAATGAACATAAAAGAAAAACTACTGTGCATGATGAGAAAAATAACCAAGAAAAAGGATAATTATAAAAATTCACAGCATTAATGAACAATATCTCCCAACAAGACATGACTACCACCTTCAAGGAATACTAGAATGTGTTCAAATATCGGAAAATGCAACAATACAGTTACTAAGCATTCTTTAAACATTTAGTCTCAAAACTGTATTCTCACTAAATACATTGGTCAATTCATCACAGATTTCATTTAGAAACTTATGGGAAATGTTAAGTGGTGCTGCTACTGCTGCTCAATGATTGGGAAAAATTAAAACTGTGCCTTGTGGGGATACTCTCATCTTCTAGAGTATCCAAATCTCTTGCTGCCTTCTTGGGGTGACTGTTAGTTTACCTTTACGAGTGGAACTGAAAACTGAAGAGTTAGGTGCTGCCCAACTTCATTAGGGCAATAACTTTTTAAAACAAACACTTAAAATATGCACTCAAATCTTAGTTTTTGGACAATCTGAGAGCCATACTGCCTCTGGAAAAAACAGCACTAGAGTTGGCTTCTGCCAGTGGCCTGTCAGAGATGCACTATAGGCTAAGAAGCAGCAATGGAGTCCACAAATCTTCCCCCCCCCCTTCTTAATTTTCAAATGCTGAAGGCTTCAGTTACAAACCAAAGTCCACATCAAGGCCAGGTCATAAATGAAATACCAAGAGGATTATGAAGAAGGGCAAGAGAAAATATTAATGAATTTTGGAAGAAGTGAAAAACCTGTCTTTTACAAGGTGCCAGGTCATAGCTACTGGGAAAGACATGATAGAGTAGAGAGTTCCAAAGCTTCAAGGTGTAAGTAAAGAAACATTTTATCATAAAAGCCCAACCGTGAGTTGCCAATAGCTACACAGTATTCATATGACAAAGGATTAATCCTCTGTATAAATAAAGCAACTGTCCAGAAGAAAAGAAATTTAAACACCTAAACATGACATCCAGTTTCTTGGTGGCAGACTTAGCTATTCCCATAATGCAAGGCTTACAAGAAAGAGTGGATGTTACAGTAACATCAAGTATGTTCAATGAGTTAAGAGATGGAATTACAGAACCATTAAATGAGTGAGGAAAGTTATGAAGAATTTTCGTCTACACCACTGAAATATCCTGTCCAAGTCCGAGTATATAGTAGAAGTTCTGTCATGATGAGATGCAGATCAAGTGAGAGAAGAAGGAGCAGAATTGTTGGGTGTGGTGGAATGAATTGTTGAGTCCTAAGCGCATAAGTGCTTTTGGTCATTTGTAGAAGACTGAAAATTGTTGACAAAAAAGGATAAAAGGTGTTGGAGACAGGACAAAACCTTGAGGGACACCACTGTTGATAGAGAAAGGGAGGGAAATCAATCAACAACCACAGAGATAGATCAGCCAGAGAAGAAACTAATTATGAGGGAGTAAACACAGGGAGGGAAGCCAAAAGAGGGGAGCTTGAAGATGAGACCCCAGTGCCACATCTCTGTGTTAAACTTCTTAACCATCTATCAAAATGTACAAGACAAATTTCATGTAATTACATGACCAATACAATATTTTGATTTGATTTTGAAGTGATTTGAAATCTTTCACATTGATGACCAGACATTAGTACGAAAGGAGAGAATATCACCTATGGATCTTGCCTAATTGAAGCCAAACTGATGATCAGAGAGAAAATTGTGAGATTCAAGATGTCTAAGGACAGGTGAGTTGAGGAGGGATTCAAAGACTTTGGAAATGGTAGATGTCAAAGAAAATGGACAAAAGTTCAATAGGTAATAAAATCATAAAGATCACCTTCTCAAGATGGGACGTACCAACGCATGCTTCCATGAAGAAAGAAAATTTCTGGTTTCTAAGTAAAATCAGAACAGATAAGAAAGCGAACGTGTAAGTTCAGAGCCACACTTTTCAGTACATGGGGATGGATGCCATCAGGACCACAAGCCTTGCTTGTGTCCAAAAACAAAAGCACTTTTCTGACAGTTCAAAAAGAGATTACAGGGAGGGGCACAGGATTAGTAAGAGGAGCATCAGAGAGTGAAGGAATGTGAGTCATCCAAGGTGTGGAGTTACAAGAGAAAAAGGAATCAAAGAGACTTGCTTTGTCTATGGTTGAGGGATAAAATGCCATCAGAGTGGAAAAGTAAAGGAAAGGTGGAGGAACAAAAGTTGTTTGTGACACCCTTAGCCAAAGACCGAAAAGACTTATCAGGGGATGATGAGGAGAGGCTATCCCACTCCCCTTGTATAGGGGAAAAGCTGTCTCACAGATAACATACTGGCACTGATCACAGGAAGTGTAAGTGCTGAATGGGAGTTGTAGGAAGGAAAGTTTTTCTAAAAACAATAAGCCTGATCCCTTGCACGAATGGTCTCAGAACAGGAGCGGTTGAACCATGAATTTGCAGAAGAGGTTGTCTTGAAGGAAGAGGGGATAAAGGCTTCTGCTCCCACAAAAATAACCTCTGCAATGCATTTGGCAAAGACAGAAACATCATTACATGAGGGATAATAAAAAAACCTAAGGAAAGTCAGAAAAGAATTTCTGTAAGGTATTCCAGTAAGCTTTGTTCACTATCTGCTCTTACAAAGGGCTGCTGAAGGGGGAAATGTAATTAAAATACACACATTTATGAAAGTGTGATCAGATGAACCAACTGGGGGCGAGACTGTGTAGTTACAGAGGGATAGATAAGAGGTAAAAAACAGATCCAGAATATCAGAAGAGTAGTCACAGTGGTCAAGAATATGGGTAGGACGGGTGATAATTTGCTCTACATCAATGAGGGTTTTAACTCCCCATTCCCTATGGTATATGTTGAAATCCTTAAGTAGGGGGTACTGACTTTCGGGTGAGAGGATGCCATAGTCTCATGGCAGGAATTTAGATAGTGAAAGAAAGAAAGAAAATTTGTAGAGTTAGGAGAGCAATAGGCAAAACAGAGGAAAAGTGTGGTAGTTTAGAGACAGACCTTGAGCTACATGCAACAAATGTGTAGATGTTGGAATAAGAAGACACCATCTTTGAACTGGAAATGTGAGTGAAGATTATAGTTGGAAATTAAAAGGGGCTAGAGACATCATCATCATCAGACAACTGGGTTTCAGAGACAAGTAAAATATAAGGAGAGGTACTAGACAGATGGTGTTCAACAGAGGAGATGTTACTAAAGAGACCATGAATGCTAGTAAAGCGACGAGAAAAAGACAAAGGTCCATCAGAGAGGGAGAGGTCATGGAAGGAGCCGGTATTGCTATTGTATGAGCTCTTCCTATCACTGGTGGTAGAGTTAGGCAGAAGCCCAGAGATTCTTAGCACTCCTTGATGCCAGGGACTAAGGGCCATAGATTTGATGGATACTAACATGATTAAATTAAAAAATGAGAGCGAAGACAGAAAATGGCACGAGAACTTTTGTGAAGAAAAGAAAGGAAGTGAGGTGTATAGTGTTTGTACAGAGAAGACAGTAGGACTAGTGTGGTATTTCAGTTTTGATGAGATAGAAAGTAAGGCCACGAATTGTAACATGGAGGGTGTAAGATGGTTTCAGGCACCACTTTAACAGTCCTCAGTCAAGACAGTACATTCTTAGCATCTCTTGATGCTCATGACCAGAGGCCTCAGATTTGTTGGATTCTAACATGATTCTGGTAGGTAGTGGTTGTTAGGCAGCCACTGACCAGGGAAGTAGATTACCATTACCACCCGCCTGGGTACTGGGAGGGTTAGTGATGGCTGTGTATTGAGCCAGCACTTTAGCGGTTGTCAAGATACACTCCTCTGACCCAGGTAGCTATCTTTTCTTTCTGTCTCACCAACACGTGGACTGCTAGCATCCTGTCCACACACATACAATCTCTCCTTGTCACACATAACACTTGACAATGCTTAACTCATACAAATCATTGTTCACAACTCTAGATTTACCTGCACTGAGCACTCTGCACTAGCCCTGCCTTTTGGCAAAGTAGTAGGAGCAACAGATAATGTAGCAGGTAGGAAAGTTAGGTAGAAGTAGTAGGTAGGAGCATTAGGAGGAAGTAGAAGTTGTAGTTGGAACATTAGTCAGGAAAATCTGGTACAAACATTACACAGAAGCAGTTGGTAGGAACATCAAGCAAGAGCCGTTGAAAGCAGTGTGCTAGAGTTGCCCTCTGCCAGTGGCCTATTAAGGGTGAGGCACTGGGGTTCAATAGTTATGGAGCCTCTTTGGCCATGCCCCCCACCCTTGAGGGAGTTCCGAAAGGGAATGGGCATCAAAGATATAGATTGATAGACAGATAAATAACATGATTATATCTAAAAATGAATTTGCAGACAAGATGTGGCAAGAGTACTTTTATCTTTATACATGATCACTGTTTTCCATGTAAGTGAGGTAGGACCAGGAACAGACAAAGAAAGGCCACATCTGCTCGCATCCATTCTCTAGCTGTCATTTATAATGCACTGAAACTACAGCTCCCTATCCACAACCAGGCCCCACAGACCTTTTCATGGTTTACTACCAGTGCTTCACATGACCTGGTTCACTCCACTGATAGCACCTCAAACCCAGTATACCACATCATTCCAGTTCACTCTAACCCTTGCATGCCTTTTACCCTCCTGCATGTTCAGGCCCCAATTGTTCAAAATCTTTTTCACTCCTTCCTTCCATCTCCCTGTTTTCCTTGCTCCCTCCAATTCTGGCACATATCTCTTTGTCAACTTTTCCTCACTCTTTCTCCCCATGTGTCCTTACCATTTCAGTACATACACCCTCTTCAGCTCTTTCAACCACACCCTTTATTACTACACATCTCTTATACCCTTTCATTACTTACTCTATCAAACTTCATCACGCCACATATTATCCTCAAACCTTTTATTTCCTTTACATCCACCCTCCTTCACATTTATGTCCATGCCTCACATCCATATGATATTATTGGGACTATTGTATCTTCAAGCATACCTATTACTGCCCTCCCAGATAACATGCTCTCTCTCTCTCTCTGCATATTCTTCAATGCTTACAGACCATTCATCCCCACTCACCCCCACCATATGACTCACTTCTGCTTCCCTGGTCCCATTCTCTGCTGTGTCCACTCTTAGGTATCTAAAACACTTCACATCCTCCAAGTTTTCTCCATTCAAACTTACATCCCCAACTAACCTGTCCTTGAACCCTGCTAAACCTAGTAACCTTGCTCTTATTGACATTTACTCTCAACTTCCTCTTTTAACACACTCTTCTAAGCTCAGTCACCAACTTCTGCAGTTCCTTGAATCTGCCACCATTGCTGTATCATCAGTAAACAGAAACTGACTCACTTCCCATTCCCCTGTTTCTCTCACAGACTGTATGCTCGCCCCTCTCTCCAAGACTCGCATTTATCTCCCTCACCACCCAGTCCATACACAAATTAAACAACCATGGTAACATTGTACACCCCAGTTGCAGACCAACCTTCACCTGTTACCATTCACACTCCTCTCTTTGTACTTGTACACAAGCCCTATATCCTTGATAAAAACTTCTACTGCTTCTAGCAGCTTTCTTCTCACACTGTATATTCTGAAGACCTTTCACAAAGCATCTCTTTCAACCCTATCATATGCTTTCTCCAGATCCATAAATGCCACATACACATCAGTTTTTTTAAGTATTTCTCACACACATTCTTTAAGCAAACACCTGATCAGCACATCCTCTACCACTTCTGAAACCATGCTGTTCCTCCCCAATCTAATGCTCTTTACATGTCTTCACCCTCTCAATCAATACCCTCCCATACAAATTACCAGTATAATCAGCACACTTATACACTTGCCTTTACTCCCCTTGCCCTTATACACTGGCACTATACATGCATTCTGCCAATTCTCAGGCACCTCACCATGATCCATACATTCATTGAAATCCTTACCAACCAATCAGTAAAACAGTCACCCCCTTAATGAATTCAGCTGCATTACCATCCACTCCAGCCGCTGTGCCACTTTCCATCTTGTATAGGCTTTTGACACCTCTTCCATCTTCACCAAAGCACTCTCCTTGACTCTCTCACTTTGCATACAACTCCGACCAAAACACCCTACATCTGCCCCTCTGTCATCAAACACATGTAACAGCTCTTCAAAATACTCTTCATCTCCTCCTCACTTCATTACTACCTGTTTTCACTTCCCCTTTTGCCCCCTTCATCGATGTTCCCATTTGTTCGCTTGTCTTTCACATATTGTGTACCTCCTTCTGAAACATCTTCGTGTTTTCCCTAAAATCTATGGATACCTGAAACATCTCTGTATTTTCCCTAAAGTCTGTGGATACCTGCTCACCCCAACTCTCATTTGCCCTCTTTTTTCAAACCCTGCACCTTCCTCTTGACCTCCTGCTACTTTCTTTTATACATTCCCCAATCAAATGCACTTTCTCCCTGTAAGTACTTCCCTAATGCCTCTCTTTTCTCTTTCTCTAGCGTCTTTTGTTTGTCATCCCAACACTCACTACCCTTTCTAATCTGCACACCTCCCACCTTTTTCATACCATATGCATCTCTTGCAGATGCCGGCACGGCTTCCAGAATTACCTCTCTCTCCTCTCCCACTCCTTTTGCTTCATTTATTCTCACCTTTTGCCATTTTACCCTCAACCTATTCTGGTATTTCATCTTACAAGTCTTTTTTCCAA
>JAUUDW010010667.1:0-10202 GCA_032361385.1 Panulirus guttatus | reverse complement strand
AATATGGATGGAAGTATACTACTTTTTTGGGGTATTTTGTTTACATAGTATATGATATAGATATTCTGTATGGCAAAACACTGCATGAATTTTTTAGCTTATTTTTCATTTCTGTGCAAGGGGAAGATACCTTTCCAGAAAGAACACCTTTACAAAAAGGCAAATGAAAACTTACCAGAAAATGTGATGAGGGCTTGCTTGAGATGCAAGTGGTTTAGGATAGGGTAAGTGAAGGTTGTTGAGAGGGAAAGAGAGGGGCACTAGGCTTGTATATGTGATGCCCTGACTCGTACGATTCAGCAGCTTTTCAAGGGGATATGAAGTTTTCAAAATAAACAGAGAGAGACAGAGCTCTGTGACATGCCTTTTTCAATCAACATAAATCTCCCTGCAGCTAAGTGAGAGATCTGTAAGCCATCTAGACAACAGCAGAGCATGCTCACGGTTGAAATACATATAACTAGCAAGGGCCATGAGCTTGTCTATGAAGCCAAACATTCCTGCTAAGCTCTTGGTTTTAACTTGGGTCTCTCAGTTGCCTTCGATGACATACACATGAAACATGGGTAGAATTCTTTTTTCCCTTTTATCAACTTAATAGAGTAACACTAAATGACAAAAACATGTGCAACACAATGAGTGAGATCAATGAAGAATATTGACATTGTACAGGTTTCGCCAATGTCACAGATATCTCTAAATTCTGAAGTTCTCTTACCTTTAAACACTTTTCAACTGTCTGTGCCACAAATCTAAGGAGGTGAGGATCTGTTACTTGAGACTCCTGATTAGTACCCTGGGTGGACAGAGGTGGAGTGGCCAGCCCTGAAGCAGAAATGACTGCCAGGCACCCAACACCTCCTGCCCATGGACAGAGAACAGCAATACCACCACAACTCAACTTCAAGACCTGCAAATTGGACATTTTCAGAAAAAAAAAACTCTTGGCCAATGGCTTACGTATCAAAGATATATACGTCTTTCACACCTATATGCTGCTTCACATACCTATGCAGCTGAGTAAAATAATGAAATATCAACTGATGAAATTTCTTTTTAACAGAGTAAGCTCATGAAAGTTTACAGAGAATTCTTTTCTCGCAAAGCATTGGATCTATAGCTACAAAGTTACTGTTTCAGACAAAAGCAGTTTTTGATACTTAATTTAACAATCAATAACCAAATTTTTACAACTTTTTACGTAAAAAGATACATTTTCTGATCATAGAAACAAACCACTATATAAATACTGTTAGAAGTTCCTGTCTCAATCTTTACAATTTTACTTCCTGACAAACCACTCATGTTTTATATAGTAACTATTGGTATAAAAAAATTACATAAGGCTAACCAAAGACTCATTTTACACTACTTTTCTCCTACATTAAAGAAGAACGAACATAACTATTATCTCACCATGGAAAGCTGATATTTGGCCAACACATGAACCAGCATAGTAAAGATGGTGTTTGGGGCATGACAGACATACAAGTGACCCATTTCTCCAACCACAGCTAATATGCTCACAGCACTGCTTCGTACCACGCCAACCACCACAGCACTGCCCCATTCTCGTGAAGCACTGAAATATTGAAAAATCACAAAGTTGCTGGAATAATGTGTAACCCAATAATCTAGATCCATTTACAATACATTTTACTATCTTTCATACGTTTCCTCATATTGGTAATAGGGCATTCACTTACAAATATGTCCACCAGGATTACACTCAACTGAAACTATACACTTCAGACAATAATAGACCATTTCTTCATCTGTGCTATGGACTCCACCAATCCCTTCAACATTAAAAGCTTCAATTCAAACTGGAAGAAGACCTCTTATGCCCAAGATGCAACCTCCACTCTCAACTCCAAACAGGTGTGGGAACTGGAGATGTAATGATTCTCTCTCAATGCATGAGGAGTTCTATAACATTTTTTCCCAATCTAACCTAAACTATATGTGCACTTGAGACCTTACATAAAGTCAGCTCTCCTGGGTCTGGTGCCTGCAGTCATGAGCCTGTTACCAGTTGCAAATGACTGTGTTCTTGACGGTAGAGTATCACTGCAAAATAGTCATGGATATTCCATTACTTGTTTTGATGTGCCCCTAAACTAGAATTTTACCCAACAGCTATGAAAGTTTTCAATCCCAGTTCTAAGAAATAAGCATGGTGAGCCACTCCTTACACCTGATCACCATCTGAAATACATCACTAATTTCACCAGATTCAACCTACCTTCCGTGTACGGCCAAAACCTCCAGCTGAGCCCTCATGTAAGATATGCCATCCCCATCCTCCCACACCAAGGCTGGGCCGGGCTGAGGTCTTCGGGGTCGCCCACATCTTGCCTTTTTCCACCACGACACCTGAACTCCAAGTCCACCCACATGAACAGCAGGTGATGGAAATACACCACGGGCCTTAGGTATTCCTTCATATTCTGCAACTTGCGAAGTTGCAGTGTGTACAATACGTGATATTGAATGCAACCCACCATTCAACTTAGCTAAGCCACTTTGGACAGCACTTGTAACTTCCTGTTCAATGGAAGTTTCATCTGAGGGAGACACATCATTTAAATTGACGAAGTTGAGGCAAATTTGCTTGTCCTCTTGGAGGCCTTTTACCATTGAGGGATCAAGAATACTGCCCAGAAAGTCGTCAGCAGTAATCTGCAACTGGTTGGTCTCCACCTCTTCATAACCACAGAAGTTTTTCACTGCTTTTAAGTTCTGAGGAACATTGGTACAAACAATGATGGTGTTATAAGGACCTGCATCTTCTAACAGTTTATTATAACCTGCCTTTGCTTTACGCTTAGCTGTTTTCACTGGGGAGCTGATGTCTGGCCTGTCCCAGTTGTAATCTAATAACACTTCCTGAAGAGACTTCTTCAGGGTATAATAATGAGGTTTGTAAGAGTCTGACGTATTCGTACTGTCATTTCTCGATTGTTTCCTGTCAAAAGCTTTACAGTATCTGTCAGTAAGTTCATTTTCGAAATCTTCGTAAGACTTTCTGTTGAAGTCGATGAAATCCTTCCTGCTTGTGTCAGGCTTGAAGTTGTAAGAGTCATAATATTTACATGCCCACCTCACAGCCTCAGTCCCCTTCTCGGTTTGCGCGCCAAACTCTGTCAACAACTTTAAACAGGCCAGCTTAAGTCTGGTTACATTTTGTTCTAGATCACTCTCAATCTTACATGTCTCTGCGAAGCTGTTCACATCAAACAATAACACTACCTGAACGGAAGAGAACATGCCAAATACACTATAAAACTTGGTTTGATCCGCAATATCTCACAACTTCCCTACATTTTTGTATCGTTTCGAACTGTCTCCGCGCGAGGAGTTACGACACTGTCTATGAAACGCGAACCCTTGCCATTAATCAAAATAAAAAAAAATATGATCTGATCTATCCCCACAGAATCGGGAGCTCATTCAATAATGACAGTTATATACACAAA
This sequence comes from Panulirus guttatus, assembly GCA_032361385.1. Classification (NCBI taxonomy): domain Eukaryota; kingdom Metazoa; phylum Arthropoda; class Malacostraca; order Decapoda; family Palinuridae; genus Panulirus; species Panulirus guttatus. Next base: position 6,723 of record JAUUDW010010667.1, on the reverse strand, counting down.
CAGATTAAAAGGGTTTATCATTACTGTGGTCAGCTGTGAAATAGACTTCAAGTACTTGGTTTCAGATCTGAGTGTGCAATTTAACAAATAGAAATTCTTTTCATTATAAATTTGATATTGCACAATTTAAAGTCTATATGTCACTGAATTTTGTTTTAATGATCCATAACATTGCAAATAGACTTCAGACATATAATAAGTGTCATCACTATTATTTACCTTTAAGACATGAAGTGGTTCCAAAATACAGAGTTAAACATTGATAAAATTTATTAATATTTTTATCATCGTTTTACTTCCTGTATCATATCTTAGTTATCAAAATAATAAAATCAATTGGTTTTGAGTAAGTGATGTAATCCCACGTAGCAAGCACAAAATCACATAGGCATAAGAAAAGATATATAAACTTCACATAATCATCAGATATAATAAATCAAACAGGGTTTTCAAAAAGTAGTAACACTATTCATTTATTAAGAAAAGGAACTCATTTACAATATGTCAAAATCATTTATATAATGAAATTGGCATCCAGCATCAGCTGACTTGGCTGACAAGCATAATTAAGATTATAATGCCTGACATAAGTTTTCAAATAAGTCCTTTAAACAAAATTGTATAGAAATCGAATGGCCTCGATGACCATACAAAGACCAAATAACTTTTAAGAGTCTCGATGAATGAAGTAAATGATCCCAGAAGCGATGACATAAATTGCCAAATGACAGCGGGATCAGCCTCAGTCAGCTGGAGTCGTCATGAGGGGTGGAAGGAAGCTGAAGGCCTCTGACATTCTGTTGCTTTATGCTTCTCAGAACGGGAACTCAAAGGCTATAGCAGAGGATTTATTGGAGCAGTTTGAGGCAAATGACCTTCCTTGTGAGCTGAAATGCTGCAGTGAAATTGACAAGGGCTTCCACTTGGAGAAGACCAAGTGTATGGTGCTGGTGGGCGCCACTACAGGTGATGTAAACAATGGCTGGAATTGGGGATTTAAATCTTGATTACCTTTACACATTTAAATTGTCAACAGACGGGCTGCAGCTTTTATCTCAGAGTTAAATATTCGGGTATATTAAGGATAGAGGCAGTGCTTCATTATTTTTGCCTTAAGAAAATTGTGTTATTTGCGAGTGGTTAAAATAGTAATTCATTATTGAATTTATGTAATTTGAAATTGCCAGAATGAAGTGGGCACGTTGTTAAGAAAAAAGTATGATACAGAGATGGGTAAAACGACTAAGCACAGGCGAGGAATAAACCTTCATATTCCTTGACGTAGACTTCATATTTTTTTTTAATTACGTAGAAAATGGGCGTGGGTTGCCAAGGGAAACTGGTTGAGATTTTCGAATATGACTTGGTTTGGTAGGGCTTTAAGCTTCAGTTTAACATTAGGCAATAAAAGTGTGACTGAAAAACTTGTATGAAAGAGAATCAAGACACTATCAAAGCTTCACCAAACATATCCCAGTAGTTGATATTTACTTTTTTTTATTTGAAAAAATGTGTTAAAGTATGTGCTGCATGGTGTTGGTTGGGACTGTATGTGTTTTATGTTGACACAAAAATGGATTCCTTCAATGACTATGCTACCAGTGCACACATATGTGTCATGAGGACGGACACAAGAATCACATTGGCTTATTTCGATTGTAACTTTGAAATTTAAGGTTAATTGGGGCTCTAAGGGGAGTAAGGTTTTCTTGATTCATAGAATTGTTTCAGCAACTTTTGCAGTAAATAACCCTGCACTTCTTGTGATATTGATAGCCCATTGTTTATTTCCGTACATGGATACCACTGAGAAAAGTGTGTTCTTTGGATAAGTAACCTTAGTATATTTCATCCCAAGCACGGAAAATTAAGGTAAATCTGGGCTGCTAATGGAAATTGAGTTTGGTGTTCACATCCAAATCTTCGGTCCTTTCAATCAGATTTGATTCCGTTTTTGCAAAATTCTTTTTTCGGAACCTTGCAACATACATATCTGGTTGTTATATTTCAACATATCCATATAACTGCTCATGAGATCGATGATAACCTTCATTATGATTTCACTTTATCTCTTCCTCTGCTAGTACTTCTAGTTTAACCTTGGCTTATGACCCCAGTAGTTCCTTGTGTTTTTTGTCTCATAACCTCCATCAGATTCCACTTGCTTCTGTCTCTTTATGAGACCATTTTCCCTTAGCAGACCCACTGTTATGTTCATTAAACCACTAATTTTTTCAACCGTAAACATTTCAATAAAATCTTTTTCCCAGTCCCACATGAAAGAAAAAAGGTTTTAGAAGCTGTGTTACAGTATGTTGGAAAACAAACTCTGTAGACTATAATACCTTAGATTTCTTCCAGATTTTTTTTTGAGATGCAACAGTTGCCTAGCATTTCATCATTCTTATATCCCAAATTCTATTCTACAGCTTTCAGTTAAAAACAGAGTATAAGAAGTGCAGCACTGGTGACTGCAATAAAGTACGGGATGCTGTCTTTATCTCAGTAGTTAGGTGGGGTTAGCTTTGTATCATCTGTTGTGATAAAGTAATGACAGGGCAGTCTTTCATCGTCTGACTTTTCTGCTTACTGTAGCTAAATTTTCTCACCTGGGTAGGCTCCAACCTATGAATGCTAGGGGGAAGGGGGAATTGTCAAGGATGAGATATAAACTAAATGTTTTCAGACCATCTGAAAGCCTTTATTTTCAAGGTGATGGCGATCCTCCTGATACTGCTCGTAAGCTTTGGCGACACCTGCACAAGAAGGATCAACCCAATAATACCTTAAGCCATCTGTCTTACACAGTCCTTGGTCTTGGAGATACCAACTACACCAACTTTTGTAACTTTGGCAAGACTGTTGATCAAAAGTTACAGGCTCTTGGTGGAAACAGGTACTGGATATACTAAAGACATGCTAACCATATGTTTACATACAGTACTTCACTAATTAATGCAAGAAGATGAATTGGAGTAGAAACTACTTATGCCTTTGTATATTTATATGATACTGTGCTAATGGTGGAAGGGAAGATGATCAATGGACCAAATTATTTATTTATATAGTCAGGTTTGTTTAAAAAATAAGAGCATTACAGATGGGTAACTCACACAGTGCTTTGTAATACAAAAGATGGATGTAATTTATATTTGAGGGTACTTTGTGTAAGGAAATCATTAAAAAGAAGCATGCTTGAAAGTTTGAGGATGGTATGGCCATTTAGAGCACATGTTAAATGATAGATTGGCCAAGAAGATATGTAGTAGTGTAGCCAGAGGTATAATGAGGGAAAAGGTGAAAGATTTAGTGTGGAAGCTGATTACAGCTAGGGATTTTTGAGCTGGAGATGCAAGAGATATGACTGGGAATTGGATGCAGTGGAAGCATTTGTTCATGGAGACATTGATTTGACCTGATGAAACATCTTGCTGTAGTAATATGAAAAATTAAGAATTTTCAGCTTACTGGCAATGTGTTAAGCATGTGTACAAGTTGTATTTGATGTGATATTTAACTGATCAACCCCATGGAATTAGGAATTGATGTAATGATGATGGAAAGACACTAACAGTTTATTCAGAGAAAAAGTTGCATAATATGCTGTATAAGTTTGAAAAGGTTTGCAAGAAAATATTATTTGAAAATTTTGGTAAAAGGCAAGATTTGCTTTAAATAATAGATAGCTATAATTTCATTAAGGATTCATCCCCTCAAGTAACCACAGAATTAACGAAAATGAGGAAATTTGGCAACATTGAAAGTAATTTTATATGAAGTTTATCTAGATCTACGACACACCAAGTATGTGAATTCCTTTGTCTTATATGTCTCCCTACATCTTGTTTTAAGTGTGCTATAATTACCTCAACTATGTACCAGACTATGGATTCTTATTTGATATTTTGTTTTATTTTTCAATAGAGGCAACTGTTCCTCACACTATGGGGCTCACGAGCTATGGCATAACCTCTGTAGCTTGAGTTATTGTCACACACTAGTAACTTAGCAAAGGAATGTACAAACTTTAAACCAAATTTTCTCAAAAGCAGCATTTTAAATCTGAAACTTAATACAATTATGTCTTTTTATTCAGTTTTCATAAATTTCATATAATTTCTTTATGTTTGCGGTCTGATAATTATTTTTCTATTGCCTTTAGATTTTTTCTGGTAACTTTCTTGGAGTTTATTTGCTTATTGGTGTACTTTGTAAGAAGCATAGAGTTCGACAGTTATGGAGACTCTTTTGCCGTGGCCACCCCCTTTGAGAGAGTTCCAAATGGAACAGGCATCAGAAAAATAGATACATAGATAGATAAAAGCATGATTTATGAAAATTATTAGCACTTAAAAAGTGAGGCAATATAGAATGCTTCCAAACTAAGTGGATTGTGAATTAAGTTTATGCATATTTTGAATATAAAAAGAAAGATACTTATATTAATTTCAGAAACTCAGAGTTAGAGGGGTATCTTTAGAAATTATTTATGCTTTGTAGTTATTCTGCATTCAAGTGTTTATTTCAAGTTATGTTTAAGGTAGGGTTATTTATATCCTGAGGGCATTTCTGTTGACTTTGGTGGAAACCCATTTCAGTGTATTCACTTACATCTTTATTGGTAGATTTTATGACTGTGGCTGGGCTGATGATGGAACTGGACTAGAGATTGTGGTAGAACCATGGATAGAAGGACTTCTTCCAGCACTAAAGAATCACCTGTCCAAGAAACAAAATGTGGAGGAGACCCACAGTAATTCAGGTAACTTTAAGGATCAGAATATATCTGTAGAAGACAGTAGCAAAATGAAAAATGAAAATGATAAAATTTTAGATTACAGAATTACAGATAACATTACTAGAGTTATAAGTACTAATGAACAATCTGAAACACTTCTTGTTGTCAGGGAAAATAATCTTGGAGTATGTAGTAGTATGTTAATAGATAATGAAAATATTTTAGACCAGGCACATGTAGCCTTGAAAAAAGTTGACAATCAAGAGAAGGAGAAAGATGTGGACAGAATTTCAGTGATCAGTGCTAAGTACAATATAGATATTTTATCGCAGGAAGAAATTAATTCTCTACCTGTTAAAAGCTGTGCTTTTCCTGTCGATGCAAAATTGACATTACCAGTACAACCCCCTTCTTATTTGACAATAAAATACTTAAACACCTCTTATAATGGCAATACTCAGAGTGCTGCTCCTCTGCCTAGTGCAGCCTCAGAAGTTGTCCACGTTCGTGTAGAATCATTGAGAAAACTAACCAGACATGATGCTGTGAAAACTGCAATGGAAGTTACCTTAAAACTATCCAGCAATACAGATGAGTTTGTTTATGAACCTGGGGATTCAGTTGGTATCCTAGTGAGAAATCCAAAACATGATGTGGAAATTTTAATGAACTTGCTTGAAATAACTGAAATAGCAGATAAAAGTTGTGAAATTTCAGTTGCTTCACAGACTAGAAAAAAATCAGCCACAGTGCCTGCTTTTATTCCAAAGAGAAGTTCTCTCAGACATATACTTGAAACTTGTATGGACATAAGATCTGTCCCCAAGAAACCTTTGATTAGAGCTTTACTTGAATACACATCCAATCCTTCAGACAAAAGACGTTTACAGGAGTTTGTTAGCAAAGAAGGTGCAACAGAATACAGCAAACATGTTCGAGAAATGAATCTTACTACACTAGACTTACTAATAATCTTTCAGTCATGTAAGCCACCAGTCACAACACTTTTTGAACATTTACCTCGACTGCAACCCCGAGCATACTCCATTATTTCATCTCCCCTCGTAAATTCTAAGAATATCTCCTTTGCATTTAATGTAGTTGATATACCAAAAGAAAACACTGTAACCTTCGCTAGGAAAGGTATTTGTACTGGCTGGTTGGCTTCTGTTTATGATGAACACAAAGTTGAGAATAAGAATTTAAATCAAGCTCTAGATGATTTAAATCTTGCTGATACACGTAATACGTATGCCTCTATATACTTGCGTTGTAACCAGAGCTTCCGCCTCCCAGAAAATAAAGAAACTCCCATTGTTTTGGTCGGTCCAGGAACAGGTGTAGCACCCTTTGTTGGATTTCTAAGACATCGAGAAATTATTAAGAATACTGAACCCAGTACCACACTTGGGGAGTCCTGGTTGTTTTTTGGATGCCGTCACAAAGAGCGAGACTTTTTATATAGAGAAGAACTAGAGAAGTTCCAAGAAAAGAAGATTCTGAATCATCTCATTGTTAGTTTCTCAAGGGATGGTACATCTCATGATGGTCCAAAATACGTTCAAGACAATATTCTTAAGCATGGCACTGTTCTGGCATCTTTGTTAGTGAATGGGAATGCTGTTGTGTATATTTGTGGGGATGCTGAAAATATGGCTAAGGATGTTTTTGAGGCCTTCGTATCAGTGCTTCAAGTTCATATGAATCAAACTGAAATGGATGCTAGAAAGTTTATGGCACAAATGCAAATAGAGAAGAGATATTTGCAAGATGTTTGGACATGACAAGATCTTTGTAAAGCTTAGTATATACACATGTAGCATGTAATGTAAACAATTTAAAGTTTCATTTTTAGACTTATTTTACTGTAACAACATTATTTAAGGATGTTTACATACTATTTGAAAAGATTTGACTGCACCCAAGTTTAGGATAAATTTTATACATTTACAATGACGTGTTTGTCTTTGATGTACAGGTGTCTT
>JAUUDW010010657.1:0-10202 GCA_032361385.1 Panulirus guttatus | reverse complement strand
TGTCACTGGACTTTGCCGGCCTTAATGACCCATTGGAGGCAGTCGATAGGCCTAAAACCCCAACACATTTACATCCTGTGATATATGGAGTCTGTGCTTGTGGTGCTAAGGAAGTAAGTGGTGCACATAATTTAGACAAGAAAGGGTCACTTGTACATACATGCATAGGAAGTGTAATTTCAGTTGGGTGTGTATGTGGTGGGTTAGACTCTAGGACTGTGTTAGGAGTGTAATTGTTGAATCACAAATGTATGTGCTTCATCAGTGTTACTTTTTGGGGGAAGGGGATCTTTCAGTACAGTTTGTTAAGGTGTGAAGCAGGGAGTAGGTTTTTTGTTTCTACTTGGGGGATGGTGGTTAATTATGCTGTGGTTTAAGTGAAGGGTTTTTAAGCTGTAGCAAACAAATGGGTGACGAGCACACTGAAGCGAGATTGTGTTTGAAGCATTTTTGTTCCATTGTGAAGGTGTTGGGTGTCTATACTTGCAAGGTAGTCAGCTCTGAAGGGCTTAGTTTCTGTGGCTTAAAGTTATGTTTTGTTTTTAGAGGGTTGATGACCAGGTAAGAGAGATATAGTAAACAAGTCATGACGAGTTCCTCCGGCTGCCTTACTATGTGGTATAACCAGTTACCCAGATGCCTTACTATGTGGTATGACCAGTAACTCAGCTTCCTTACTATGTGGCCAACTGGTCATAAACAGCTCCCCAGCTGCCTTACTATATGGTCAACAGGTCATTACCAGTTCCCCAGCTGCCTTATTATGTGTTCAACAGATCATGACCAGTTCCCCAGCTGCCTTACAATGGGGTCATCGTGATGAGCTTTGTATAGTAACTGGCTGACATATACCAATAATCCTACAAGATCAACAATAGATAAATAAGGATTGTGGATATACAGTACATGGAAGATCAACTGATCTTGTGTATTGAAGGATACAGCTATTCTGGAAATATGATACATGAAGACCGATTGATCTTGTGTTAGGAAGGATACAGCTATTGTGGACATATGATAAGGAAGACTAACTGATTCTGTGTGCGGAAGGGTACAGTTATTGTGGACATGTAATACATGGAAGACTAACATCCTGTGAGTGGATATATACAGTTAATGTTATATTTCTTATATTGTCTTGCCTTCCCCACAATCTAATCCAGTTTTAAGTTGATACTAAGAATGGGAACAATTCTAGTTAAGTGTCAGTAGTGGTGTTTCCATCTTCAGCATGAAAATGAAATAAAATAACTGGAGCAAGTAGAGCGGTTTGCTATATGTGATGCCAGTGTGATGATGTTTTATCTTAGTAAGGGAGTATGTGTGCTCTGCTTTCTCTGAGATCGGCAATGAGTTGTGAGTTCAGACAAACCATTTTTTTTTTGTTCTAAGTTCATTTCAGCCAAAAATATCCATCTCATCTACTTAGTAAGTTTTTGCACCTCAGAAGGTACATACTGAATGTACTAATAGGTGCAGAGAGTCACACGAAGCCATAATAATCGCTATTCATTACGACAAATGTGTAAATTGGGGTGGTGAGTAAACACAGGGAAGAGCTTCTAGGTCTAATTTTTCTAACATTTCAGCTTACGGTGCAGAAGCCTTCAGAGAGACTGATTTAGATAAAAAGATACAAGTCTATTTATCTCCGCAAGATAGCGCTACGCCGGTTCGCGCTCCTTATTCTGAAATGTCCATGTTTCCCTTTCCTTTGCCATGTTCCCCTGCTTTCTGTGTTTGTGTCTGCCATTTTTGCCACTGAACCAGCCCAATGCATAAAGACCTCATGACTTTATTACTTCATCCGCGCATATGTCTTTTCTTATTTGCTTGCTCAGAAATGCCTTGGAGGCTGCCTATATATGTGTGAATGAAGTAATAAACAGTTGGTAGGGATTTATATGATGGACCGGAGCAACAAAAACGGCAGTCACAGAAAGCAGGGAGACACGGCAGAGGAATGTGAAACATGGCCAGCCGAAAATAAGGAACGCTGAGCGGCATCCGGCGAGGTCGCATTCACTTGCGGGAGTATACTAACCTGCATCATTGCATCTTAATTAGTTTCTCAGAAGAAGGCTTCTGCACCACAAGTTTAAATGTTTAAAGAATAAAATCCAGAAGCCCTCCCCTGTGTTTACTCACCACCCCAATTTACATAATCGTTACTGTTCTTTGGTAACTTTTTTTATTATAGTATTTGAAAATGTTTTTACAGTTATAAAGGCCATTACAGCCTTTAGTAATGTTATCTGAAAGCATTGTACAGTTGTAAAGGTCAATACATCTTTAAGGTGTACACTGACTTTTCCATGTTTTTTCTTTTCCTTGTAGGCGTGGGACTCAGTCAAGGCAGAGGGCGTAGAGCGACAGTGGCCAGGCTGGGCGTGGGCAGTGGCAGCACTTCTGGTCTTCCTACCTCTTGTGTGGATACCCATCGTCCCCATCGCCAAGTAGGTTCCTCTCAACCTCTACTCACTTTATATGATTTACATACATTGCAAATATTTCTTGTAATGAAATTTCATTTATATATTGTTGGTAATTCTTATACCAATAAAGTGTAATGACAATAACTTTTTGTTAAAGTGTACAACAGGTTTTTTGTACTAGTAGAGTGTGATGACAGTAACTGTTACATAATGTATGCTACAGGTTTTCATATGAATGAAGTGTCATCACAATAACTGTTGGTAAAGTATGCTACATGTTTTTTGTACCAGTAAAGTGAAATGACAATATCTGTGAGGTAAAGTCTGATACTTAGTTTTCATACTAGTAAAGTGTTGTGACAATAACTGTTAAGAAAAGTGAGCCACAGGTTTTTAAACAAGTAAAGTAGCATGTCAGTAACTGTTGGGAAAAGTATGCTACAGGTTTTGTACTAATAAAGTGTTATAAGTATGCTACAGGTTTTGCACTAATAAAGTGTTATGACAATATCTTCTAGGTAAAGTATGCTAGGGTTTTTATTCTAGTAAAGTTTTATGACAATAACTATTAGGTAAAGTATGCTACAGGTTTTTACACCAGTAAAGTGTAATGACAATAACTGTTAGATAAAGTATAATACAGGTTTTTGTACTTGTAAAGTGTAATGACAACAACTGTTAGATAAAGTACAATACAGGTTTTTACACTGGTAAAGTCTGATAACAATAAATGTTAAGTATGCTACAGGTTCTTACACTTTTAAAGTATGATTACAATAACTGTTAAGTAAAGTATGCTACAGGTTTGTGTACTAGTAAAGTGTGTTAACAATAACTGTTACGTTAAGCATCTTACAGGTTTTTACACTAGTAAAGTGTCATAACAATAAATCTAAAATAAAGTATGCTACTGATTTTTATACTAAAGTGTGATTACAATAAGTTAGGTAAAGGACGCTGCAAGATTTTATACTAGTAGAGTGTGATAACAATAACTTAGGCAAAGTATGCTACAGGTTTTTGCTCTAGCAAAGACTAATAACAGTAACTGTTAAGTAAAATTTGCTACAAGTTCTTATACTGGGAAAGTATCATGATAATAATTGTTAGGTTAAGTATGTCACAGGTCTTCATACTAGTAGAGTGTGATGACAATAAATGTTAGGTAAATATTCTACAGGTTTATATACTAGTAAAGTGTGATCACAATAAATGTTAGGTCAAGTTTGCTACAGGTTTTTATACTAGTAAAGTGTGATGCCAAAAAATGTTAGGTAAAGTACACTACATGTTTTTATACTAGTACAGTGTGATGACAATAAATGTTAAGTAAAGTACACTTTTTTATATTAGTAAAGTGTGATGACATAAATGTTTGATAAAGTATGCTTCAGGTTTTTATACTAATAAAGTGTGATGACAATAAATGTTAGGTAAAGTATGCTACAGGTTTTTATACTAGTATAGTGTGATGACAATAAATGTTAGGTAAAGTATGATACAGGTTTTGTGATAAATTTCTGAAAGTGTGAGTAAATGAAAGGGACCAAACGAGGAATGCTCATCCTCTTAGGATGTAACCACGACAAGAAGGGAGAGAGAGGTAGTATGTTTTGGGAGGGGAACTAGGAAAATGTGGCTCTGAGTAAAGCAAAGGTAAAGGTGAAGTGAGATGAATGGTTTGGATATATTTTAGGGATAAAGTCTGTGGTTTGTGTTAAGGAATACCAAAGGAGAGGGCGGCGGGAATTTTGTGAATGTGTGAAAAGGTAAAAAGAAGTACATCCCACACAGATGCGGTTGAAAATGAAGGTTAATTATAAGAGGTGGGTGACTGTTAATGCTTCAGCACCTGATGGTGAAAGGAGTGAGGAAGAGAGGTGTGTGTTTTAGGAGGATTTGAGTTGGTGTGTCAGCAGTGTTTATGCAAGTGGCTGAGTATTAGTTATGAGTAATTGTGAATGCAAGAGTGTCTGATGTGGAAATTGAGAGTGTATTTCTTTTGAGGGGAGGCATGTAATGATTTGGAATATCTGGTTTAAAAAAAGGGGACATGCATAAGTGTACATGGGGTTGCTGGGTTAATGGTGAGCTGGCATTTTTGAATTATGTACTTATCAATAGGCAAGAGGGGTAAGGAAGATAGGTATGTGTTTTGGGACAATTTGAATGAGTGTGGCAACAATTTTGATGCAAGGGATCGAGTACAAGTGATGAGTGATTTGAATGCAAGAACTGGTGATATGGCAGTTTGAGGGTATAATTGGTGGAGGCATGAGTTACCTAGGATGACCAAAAATGGTGAACAACTTGTGGAGCTGTGAGATGAAAAAGATTGGTGGCTGGGAACACTACGTTTGAGAAGAGGAATGTACGTAAGTTTACTTGGATGAGTTGGGTTAATGGTAAGCGGGCATTACTGGATTATTTACCAAGTGAAAGGTGTTCTAAGGAGAGAGACTTTGATGTAAATGTGCTCAGAGGGGCAGCTGATGGGTTGTCTGATCACATACTGGTGGAGGCGTGGGTAAATGTTTGCAAAGGCTTTAGCAGAAAAGGTATGAGATAAGTGTAAAGAGGATTTGAAAATGAAGAGATATCAGAACTTGGGTGAAGAATGGCAAAAGGCGAAAGTAAATGAAAATAAGGGGGTCTGGGAGAAGTGTGTGGCATACAGATGGTGGGATTTAAGCATGTGAGAAAGGGTATTTTATGAGAGGATGGAGAAATTAAATTGCTATTGAAAGAGAAAAGAGAGATATATGGGTTTTAACCGCAAAAAAGGGGTGCATTTCATTAGAATATGTACAAGAGGAGTGACAGGAGGCTAAGAGGATGGTGCAGAAACTGAAAAAAACAGGGGAACTGAGGGATGGAGTGAGAGAATATTGGGAAACTTCAGAAATAATGAGAAAATAGAAGGTGAATAGTATGAGGATAACAGGAGAATAAATGTGGCATCAGTGAGACGAGCAGATGAGGAAGAGGTAAAGAAGAGGTGAAGGGATGAAGTAAATATTTTGAAGGACTGTTGAATGTGTTAGATAATAGGGTTGCATATATTGGGTGTGTGTGATGTGGAGAGAGGCATAGCAAATGGTTTGGTGATGAAGGCAATACGTAAGATGAAGTGTGGTCGAGCGGCTGGAGTGGATGATATTACAGTTGAATTTTTGAAGAAAGGGGGTGACAGTGTTGCTGATAGGAAATACAGTATTTTCAAGATGAGGTGCTAAGGGACTAATACAATGCCTGTTGGGTGTCACTGCACAATGATAAGGGAGGTTAAAGTGAATGTACGAATTAAGCAAGCAAAAAATTGCTGAGCATGCCTGGTAAGTTGCATGGAAGAGTGGTGATTGAGAAGGTGGTGGCATGCACAGATCACCAGACTGGGAAGGAACAGTGTAGATCTGGGAGTGGCACAGGATGAATAGTTCAGGTCTTTGCTTTGAAGAATATATGCGAGAAAAACTTAGAGAAAGAGAAGGGTTTGTGTGTGGTATTTCTGGATCTTGATAAAGCAAGAGGGTTGACAGATATGCTTTGTGGAAGGTGCTATGAATATTTACTATGTTAGGAAGACATTTTCACAAAGTATAACAAATAAATAGAATGAGTGTTACTCATGATTACCTTTATTTTGCTAGAACCACCTAGCCTCTCTGACTGAGGGAATATTCTCTATATTTTGTGTTCTGTGTTTGATGATATATTCATCTATTCAGTTATTTATTCTACATTTGGTTAAGGAAGATAGGTTACTCCATGCTAATTTGTAAGACCCAGTAATAAAGGTTTCTTTCACCTGATCAGCATGTTGGGGATGCCCCTGTTGACGGAGGAGGAACCTGCTTGGTTTCCAGAAAAGGAGCTGCGCAGCGCTCAAGATGTGACACCACAGCGGTTCACAGCTCTTGAACGAGCCCTCCTTTGCCTCTCCGTTTCCACAGAATCCCTCAAGGTGAGCACTCTCACTTTAAAGTATGATGCTAAGATATTAACTCTTGTGCTGGAGGTACCAATGTTTCAGTGAGAATGTAAGATATGTTAGAGGGACAAGATAGTTTCGGTTTCTTAATGATAAAGCTAATTTGGTTTCCTTTACTTGAGGTGTGGTTTTACCTTGTAAGAAAAAAAGGGCTTATATTTGAGATTTGGTGTAATTTTCTGCAATTTGAGGGATATCAGTGTCTCCTACAAGGTAAGTTTCTTGATCTCACATTAATCAATACATTTTGTCATTATGATAAGGTAGGACTTATTATACTTACAATTTGGCAATATCTGATCTTTGATCAACATATTGTCAGCACTGTCTTAGAATATTTCATATATTCTTATGGAGAGTTATTGTGCTAACAGCAGGAGCAAGTACTAAGATTACACGTGAGACAAGAATTATGATAACAGGTGCGACATGTTTGATTTTAGAAGGGGAAGACTTTCATAACAGAAAGGGAGGCAATTCTTTTTATGTTAGCTGAGATGGCACTGGCAGCTGAGGCCCTAATCAAGGCCATTTGACTCTATCATCTAAGAGGCTGGTAAAGAAGCTGAATTTTCAGGCATATATAAGGGGTAGACTCCTTTGATGGATACATAATCAATATGACGTTTAAGAAAAGAAGAAATATGTCAAAGAGATCTTGTCAATATAAGTTTTGGGTACCAAAGATATGCCACAGGGCTCAACTTTGGGGTCACTGTTCGTTTTGATCAATGTAAATGTCATGCCAGAGGGACTGGGCTGATGCTTGAATGGGTAAAGTAAAAAGTGACAAGGATTGCTTTAATTTGCAGGACATAAAGAAGCTCCAAAGTTTGTCTGATACATAACTGATAAACTTAAAGTCAGGTAAATGCAAAGTAATGAGGATGTTACCCAGTGAAAAGAGGCTTCTCTACGACTATAAATTAGCAGGAAACAAGCAACGGGAATATGTGTGTGCAAAGAACTTGGATCGACAATTTACTACCTGCCACTGCTTCAGGAGAATGGTACAGGAGGTAAATTGGCTGCTGGCAAATAATGAAATTCCATCTATGCTCATATTAGACTAACATTGAAATATGCTTCCTAAGCCTAGTTACTGAATTTCAAGCAATAAGATTTAATTGAGAAGGTCCAGAGAAGGACAGGCAACAGAGATGGTTCCTGAAATAAGACATGAGTTACAGGAAAAGATTATAGGGTATAAGTCTTATTTAATGGTAAAGAGAAGATAAACATGGATTTAACCTAACCATGGAGTTTCTAAACCAATATGACAATGTTGAATGTGAACAGTTGGAAATGAGATGACAATGTTGAATGTAAACAGTTGGAAATGAGATGGATGGATAGAGCAACCAGAGGCCACAGAATGAAACTAAACAAGGAAAGCGTTTGAGATGAACACTTTTACAATATCACGAGTGGATAAGCTAAGTGATACTGAATATTCGTAAAACAGTAAAAATGTTCAAGAGATGGGGTCTCACAAGGTTAAAACTCCCTCTCCATGCTGTATGTAATAACATCACTTCATCAGGTTCAATAACAATCCCACCTCAGTGCCCTCTACTTCCCATGCAGTGCTCATGATAAATAAAGGTGTAGTAACTTATATAATATATATATATTGTTGGCCTTGTAAGTCCGTACAAAGTTTTAGGTGATTGATTTTCACATAACAGAAACCATTCAAATTCATTGCAGAGAAGAAGGTGCATGTATAATAGCAGCAGAATGATAATGATGAATAGACAATAGTAATGATTATGAAACTGTATAATTTTGTTTAATGTGAGTTTAACAAGTCTGGTAACCAGTCTGCAGATGAAGATCAGGAGGTAAGGACGGATCCAGGGAGTGAAGAGGGTCACTTAGCGAGTCGGGGTTCCCAGCAACCTCTCATTCCAACAGCCACAAACAAGATCTCGGTCACCACGACATCGAACAACCTTAAACCCAAGACCAAGGCTTCTGAAAGAGATGTTAGCCATTTCTTAAAGACTCCGATTGATGACAAACCTGCAGCGAGAAGGAGGAGTGAGGAACGGACCAAAAAGAAAAATGAGAAGAGCAACAGGAACAGTATGTAGGAGGACAAAACCATAGTGATGAGCATTACTAACAAACATTATCATTCTCACTTTATTTGATCTGAAATGTTATGACCAACATCATAGTGATGAGCAGTACCATAGTGATGAACATCACTATCAAAATATCATTCTAATAGTTTTTGATCTGAAATGTTGTGACCAATATATATGGTATGAGAGTGAATACATGAAATGTTACCGATATATAAGGTGTGAGAGTGAGTGTATGAAATGTGGTCACCAAAATATAAGGTGTGAGAGTGAATGTATGAAATATGATCAACAATATATAAGGTGTGAGAGTGAATGTATGAAATGTGGTCACCAATATATAAGGCGTGAGAGTGAATGTATGAAATGTGTTGGGCTGAATTTCTGTAGTATGAGGTTGTATGTGTTGTGTAGGGCTGGATATGAGTACTAAGATGCTGAATGTGTTATGTGGGGGTAAAAAGTGTCATGTGGAACTGGATACATAGACGCTGTAAATATTTTGTGTTCCTGAATATGTGTACTGAGAGGCTGCGTTTTGTGTAGGGCTGCATGTGTTGACTATTGGGCGTGATGTGTAATATAGTGCCATGAGACTAAATGTATGTATTATCAAGCAAAAAGTGCTTTGAAGGGCTCAATATGTGCATTGTGCTTTTGAATGTGTACTTAGGGGTTTAATGCGCATAGTGTTTGGCTGAATATTTGTGCTGAGAGTTTGATATGTATAGTGTTCAGCTGATTATGTGTAGTATGGGGCTAAATGTGTTATGGGGTCTGAATATACACTGTTGGGATAAGTGTGTTGTATAGGGTTCAATATTTATAGTGTAGACCTGTAGCATTGTGCTGGATATGTATGTTTTGGAGTTCGATATATGTAGTGAGGGGACGCATATGTGTAGTGTGGGGGAGGATACGTGTAGTGCGGGTCTGGATTTGAGCAGTGTGGGTATGAATGTGAGCAGTGCAGGTCTAGATATGAGCAGTGTGGGTCTGGATATGTGTAGTGTGGGTCTGGATATGTGTACTGTGAGTCTGTATATGTGTAGTGTGGGTCTGGATATGTGTAGTTTGGGTCTGAATATGAGTAGTGCGGGTCTGGATATGAGCAGTGTGGGTCTGGATATGTGTAGTGTGAGTCTGGATATGAGCAGTGTAGGTCTGAATATGAGCAGTGCTCATCTGGATATGTGTTGTGTGGGTCTGGGTATAAGCAGTGTGGGTCTGGATATTTGTCGTGTGGGTCTGGGTATAAGTAGTGCGGGTCTGGATATGAGCAGTGCAGATTTGGATATGTGTAGTTCGAGTCTGGGTTGTGTGTAGCGTGGGTTTGGATATGAGCAGTACAAGTCTGGATATGTGAGTGTGGATCTGGATATGGATATGTGAGTGTGGATCTGGATATAAGCGTTGATAGGAATTGAAGTATGACCGTATCTTGAAGTTCCTTTGTACCTAAAGAAGGTATATGGTACTCTGTTCAGTGAGAGGTTTCTGTTGGTAATATATAGCTCTTCAGCTTTTGTTTAGTGAGAGGTATGTTGCTGGTAATATATAGCTGTTCAGACTTTGTTAAGTGAGAAATTTCTGTTGGTAATATATAAATGTTCAGACTTTGTTCAGTGAGAGGTTCTCTTAGTACAATATAACTGTTCAAAATTTGTTCAGTGAAAGGTTTCTGTT
>JAUUDW010010646.1:0-10202 GCA_032361385.1 Panulirus guttatus | reverse complement strand
TCGCTTGCATCATGAGAGTCATGACCGACGTGAAAATCCTACTTGATGTCCTAAAAATCATTACCGTCGTCAGTCTCTTCGGTGGTATCATCAGAGTCATGAAAGACGTCAAACTCCTCGCTGACGTCATCAAAGTACTGACCGACGTCAATTTTTTACATGATATCATCAAAGTCCTCACCGAAGTCAAACATCTCGCTGACGTCATCAAAGTCATGAGCGATGTGATACTCCTCACTGACGTCATCAAATTCAAGACCAAACTCAAACACCTCGCTGACGGATCAAAGTCATAACCGATGTCAAGATCCTCGATGACATCATCAAAAGCAGGTACGACGTCACACTCCATGTTGACGTCATGAAAATCCTGACCAATGTCAAACCTTTTTCTGACACAATCAAAGTCATGCCCAACAGCAAATACCTCGCTGACGTCGAAAAATTCATCAACGACGTCACACTCCTAGCTGACGCCATTGAAATCATGACCGACGTCAAACATATCGCTAACGTCGTTAAAATCATAACCGAAGTCAAATTCCTTGCTAAACGTCAACAAAGTCATTACTTCCGTGAATTTTCTCGTTGACCTCATCAGGTTCATAATCGACGTCAATATCCTCGATGACGTCATCAAAGTCACGACCGACAAAAAATATCTCGCTGATGTCATAAGAATCACGATCGAAGTCAAACACCTATCTGACGTCATAAATGAAATGAATGTCGTCAAACATCTCCCCGACGTCATCAGAGCTGTGACCGATATCAAAAAAGAACTCGCTAACGTCATAAAAGAAATGACCGACACCAAACACCTCACTGACATCATCAGTGCCATGACCAAGGTCAAAGATCTCAGTGACGTAATCAAATTCTTGACCGATGTCAAGCAACTCGCATACGTCATCACTGATATCATCAAACTAATGACCGACGTCAAACTCCTCGCTGATGTGATCAAAGTCATGACGAACGCAAATTGTTCCATAACGTCATGAAAGCCATAATCGACGTCAAACACCTCGATGACATCATCAAGGTCTTGAACGATGTTAAACTCCTCACTGACGTCATCAAAGTCATGACCTACGTCAAACACCTCGGTGACGACATCAAAGTCATGACCGATGTCAAACTCCTCACTGATGTCATTAAAGGCATGACCTGCGTCAAACACCTCGCTGACGTTATCAAAGTCATGACCAATATGAAACTTCTCGATGACGTTATTAGAGGCAGGCACGGCTTGAAACTCCACGCTGACGTCATCAAAGTCCTCTAAGATGTCAAATATTTCTCTGACACCATCATAATCATGCTTGACATCAAATACCTCGCTGACGTAGCTATATTCATCAGCGACGTCACACTCTTAGCTGATGCCATTAGAATCATGACCGACGTCAAACATCTTGCTGACGTCATCATAACCATGTCTGAAGTCAAATTCCTTGCTGACGGCAAGAAAGTCATGACGGCCGATAATTTCATCGTTGACATCATCAAAGTCATAATCGACGTCAAACATCTCACTGACGTCATAAAATTCGTGATCGACTTCAAAGATCTCGCTGGTGTCGTCAAAGTCCTGACTGACGTCAAACTCCTCGCTGACGTCATCAAAGTTATATCCGACGTGAATTTCATCCAAGACGTCATCAAGGTCATAATCGACGTCAATGTAATTGCTGACGTCATCAAAGTTCTGACTGAAGTCAAACTCCTCGCTTACGTCATCAAAGTCATGACCGATGTCAAACTCCTCGCTAACGTCATCAAAGTCATTACCGTCGTCAAACACCTCGCTAACGCCATCAAAATCATGACCGACGTGAAACACCTCGCTGACGGCATCAAAGTCATGACCGAAGTCAAACACTATGCTAAAGGCATCAAAGACATGATCGATGTGAAAGTCCTCTCTGGCATCATTAAAGTTATGGCCAACGTGAAAATCCTCCTTGATGTCTTCAAAATCATTTCTGACGTCAAATTCGTCGCTGATATCATCAAAGCCATGAAAGACGTCAAACTCCTCGCTGACGTCATCAAAGTCATGACCGGAGTCAAATTTTTCTATGACATCATCATAGTCATCACCGACGTCAAATACCTCACCGACGTCAACAAAGTCTTATGCGATGGGAAACTTCTCACTGACGTCATCAAAGTCAAGATCTACGTCAAACACCTCAGTGATGGTATCAAAGTCATGACCGATGTCAAAATCCTCGATGACGTCATCAAAGGCAAATACGACGTCAAACTCAACGCTGATGTCAACAAAGTCCTGAAGGATGTCCAACATTTTTCTGACACAATGAGAGTCATGCCCGACATCAAATACCTCGCTGACGTCGACAAATTCATCAACGACGTCATACTCCTAGCTGACGCCATTGAAATCATGACCGACGTCAAATATCTCACTGACGTCATCAAAATCATAACCGAAGTCAAATCCCTTGCTAAACGCCAAGAAAGTCATTACCGCCGTGAAGTTCTTCTTTGACGCCAGCAGACTCATAACCGATGTCAAAATCCTCGTTGACGTCATCAAACTTACGACCGATGTCAAACTTCTCGCAGATGTCATCAAAGTCATGAACGACAACAAATAACTCGCTTATGTCATGAAAATCACGATCGAAGTCAAACACCTACTTGACGTCATCAATTAATGGATATCGTCAAGCATCTCGCTGACGTCATCAAAGTTGTGACCGATATAAAAAAAAAGATCTCGCTAAGGTCATAAAAGTAATGACCGACACCAAGAACCTCACTGACATCATCAGTGCCATAACCAACGTCAAAAATCTTACTGACGTCATCAAATTCATGACCGATGTCAAACAATTCGCACACATTATCTAAGTGTTGTCCGATGTCAAACTCATCGCTGACGTTATCAAAGTCAAGACAGACGTCAAACACCTTACAGACGTCATCAAACTCATAACCTACGTGAATCTCAACGTTGACTTCATCAAAATCATTACCGACGTCAAAACGTTCCCTTATTTTTTCAAAGTCATCACCCACGTCAAGTACATCGCTGCCATCATCAAAGTCATGACCAACGTCAAACTCCTCGATGACTTCATCAAAGTCATAATCGATGCGAAACTCCTCGCTGACTTAATCAAAGTCATCACCGACGTCAAAAACCTCGCTGACGTCATCAAAGTCAGGACCGGCGTCATAAACCTCGTTGACGTCATCAAATTTATAAACGACGTCAAATACTTTGCTGGCTGTATCAAAGTCATGACCGACGTCAACATCATCGCTGACGTCATCAAAGTCATAATCGACGTCAAATACCTCAGTGACCTCATCAAATTCCTCTACGACGTCAAAGACCTCACTGGCGTCCTTAAAGTTATGCCCGACATCAAAATCCTCGGTGACGTCTTCAGAGTAATGACCGACGTCAATTTCATCCAAGACGTCATCAAAGTCATAATCGACGTCAATCACCATGCTGACGTCATGAAAGTTCTGACCGTTGTCAAACTTCTCGCTAACGTCATCAAAGTCATGATCGACATGAAACTCTTCGGTAACGTGATCAGAGTCATGACCGACCTCAAACACCTTGTTTACGGCTTCAAAGTCATGACTGATGTCAAACACTATGCTAAAGGCATCAAGGACATGAGAGACGTGAAAGTCCTCGCTGGCATCGTTAAAGTCATGGCCGATATGAAAATCCTACTTGAAGTCCTCAAAATCATTACCGTCGTCAGTCTCTTCGCTGATATCATCAAAGTGTTGAAAGACGTCAAACTCCTCGCTGACTTCATCAAAGTCATGACCGATATCAGTTATTTTCATGATATCATCAGAGTCATCACCGAGGTCAAACACCTCGCTGACGTCATCAAAGTCATGAACGATGTGATACTCCTCACTGATGTCATCAAAGTCAAGACCAACGTCAAACACCTCCCTGACGGATCAAAGTCATGACCGATGTCAAAATCCTCGATGACATCATCAAAGGTAGGTACGACGTCACACTCCTCGTTGACGTCATCAAAATCCTGACCGATGTCAAACCTTTTTCTGACACAATCAAAGTCATGCCCAACATGAAATACCTCGCTGACTTCGAAAAACTCATCAACGACGTCACACTTCTAGCTGACGCCATTAAAATCATGACCGACGTCAAACATATAGCGAATGTTCTTAAAATCAAAACCAAAATCAAATTCCTTACTAAATGTCAACAAAGTCATTACCGCCGTGAATTTTTTCGTTGACCTCACCAGAGTCATAATCGACGTCAATATTTTCGATGATGTCATCAAAGTCATGACCGACAACAAATATATCGCTGATGTCAAACACCTATCTGACGTCTTCAATGTAAAGAATGTCGTCAAGCATCTCGCTGACGTCATTAAAGTTGTGACCGATAAAAAAGAAAATTTCGCTAATTCATAGAAGTAATGACCGGCACCAAAAACCTCACTGACATCATCAATGCCATGACCAACGTCAAAAATCTCACTGACGTTATCAAATTCATGACCGATGTCAAAGAATTCGCTCACGTCATCAAAGTCTTGTCCGATGTCAAACTCATCACTAACCGTATTAAAGTCATGAAAGACGTCAAACATCCTACAGACGTCATCAAACAAATAACATACGTGAATCTCATCGTTGACGCCATCAAAATCATGACCAACGTCAAAATCCTCCCTTATTTTTTTAAAGTCAAGACCCATGTCAAATACATCGCAATCCTCAACAAAGTCATGACCAAAGTCAAACTCCTCGATGACGTCAACAAAGTCAAAATCGACGCGAAACTCCTCGCTTGATTCATAAAAGTCATCACCGACGTCAAAAACCTCGCTGACGTCATCAAAGTCAGGACCGGCGTCATGAACCTCGTTGACGTCATCAAGTTTATAAACGACGTCAAACTCGTCGCTGGATGCATCAAAATCATGACCGACATCAACATCATCGCTGACGTCATCAAAGTCATGAGCGATGTGAAACTCCTCACTGACGTCATCAAAGTCATGACCTACGTCAAACACCTCACTGACGGCATTAAAGTCATGACCGATGTCAAAATACTCGTTGACGTCATCAAAGGCAGGTACGACGTCAAACTCTTCGCTGACGTCATGAAAGTCCTGACCGATTTCAAACATTTCTCAGATGGAAAGTCATGCCCGATGTCAAATACCTCGCTGACGTCGAGATACTCATCAACGACGTCACTCAAACTCCTAGCTGACGACATCAAAATCATGACCGATGTCAAACATCTCGCTGCTATGATCAAAATCATAACCGAAGGCAAATTCCTTGCTAAACGTCAACAAAGTCATGAGGGCCGTGAATATCTTCGCTGACATCATCAAAGTCATAAACAACGTCAAAATTCTCCATGACGTCATCAAAGTCATGACCGATGTCATACTCCTCGCAGATGTCATCATTGTCATGACCGACAACAAATATTCATAAAAATCACGAACGAAGTCAAACACCTATCTGATGTCATCAATGAAATGAATGTCGTCAAAAATCTCCCGGACGTCATCAGAGTTGTGAAAGACATCAAAAAAGATCTCGCTAACGTTAAAAATCTCAGTGACGTAATAAGATTCCTGACAGAAGTCAAACAACTTGCATACGTCATCATTGATATAATCAAACTAATGAACGACATCAAACTCCTCGCTGACGTGATCAAAGTCATGACGAACGCAATTTCTTGAAAGACGTCATGAAAGTCATGACCTACGTGAAACACATCGCTGACGTCATCAAGGTCTTGAGAGATGTCAAACACCTCGCTGACGGCATCAAAGTCATGACCGATGTCAAACTCCTCACTGATGTCATTAAAGTCATGACCTACGTCAAACACCTCGCTGACGTTATCAAAGTCATGACCATTGTGAAACTTCTCGATGACGTTATTAGAGGAAGGCACGACTTCAAACTCCTCGCTGAAGTCATCAAAGTCCTGAACGATGTCAAACATATCTCTGACACCATCATCAAATACCTCGCTGACGTAGATATATTCATTAACGACGTCACACTCCTAGCTGATGCCATTAAAATCCTAACCGACGTCAAACATCTCGCTGACGTCATCAAAATCATATCCGAAGTCAAATTCGTTGCTGACGCCAAGAAAGTCATGACGGTCGATAACTTCATCGTTGACTTCATCAAAGTCGTAATCGACGTCAAACACCTCACTGACGTCATCAAAGTCGTGATCGACGTCAAAGATCTCGCTGGCGTCGTCAAAGTCCAGACTGACGTAAAACTCCTCGCTGACGTCATCAAAGTTATGACCGACGTCAGCATCATCCAAGACGTCATGAATGTCATAATCGACGTCAAAAACCTTGCTGACGTCATCAACGTTCTGACCGAAGTCAAACTCCTCGCTTACTTCATCAAAGTTCTGACCGATGTCAAACTCCTCGCTAACGTCATCAAAGTCATTGCCGTCGTCAAGCACCTCTCTGACGGCATCAAAGTCATGACCGACGTCAAACACCTCGCTAAAATCACCAAAGTCAAGACCGATGTCAAACTCCTCCCTAACATGATCAAAGTCATGACCGATCTCAAACACCTCGCTGAAGGCATCAAAGTCATGACCGATGTCAACTTCCTCACTGATGTCATTAAAGTCATGACCTACGTCAAACACCTCGATGACGTTATCAAAGTCATGACCGATGTGAAACTTCTCGATGACGTTATTAGAGGCAGGCACGACTTCAAACTCTTCGATGACGTCATCAAAGTCCTGAACGATGTCAAACATTTCACAGACACCATCATATTCATGCCCGCCATCAAATACTTCACTGACGTAGACATATTCATCAACGACGTCAAACTCCTACCTGATGTCAATAAAATCATGACCGACGTCAAACATCTCGCTGACGTCATCAAAATCATATCCGAAGTCAAATTTGTTGCTGACGCCAAGAAAGTCATGACGGCCGACAATTTCATCGTTGACTTCATCAAAGTCATAATCGACGTCAAACACCTCACTGACGTCATCAAAGTCGTGATCGACGTCAAAGATCTCGCTGGTGTCGTCAAAGTCCTGACTTATGTCAAACTCCTCGCTGACTTTATCAAAGTTATGACCGACGTCAATTTCATCCAACATGTCATCAAGGTCATAATCGACGTCAAACACCTTGCTGACGTCATCAAAGTTCTGACCGAAGTCAAACTCCACGCTTACGTCATCAAAGTCATGACCGATGTCAAACTCCTCGCTAACGTCATCAAAGCCATTATCGTCGTCAAACACCTCGCTGACAGCATCAAAGTCATGACCGACATGAATCACTTCGCTGACGTCATCAAATTCATGTCCAATGTCAAACTCCTTGACACCTTGAAAGTCATGGCCGACTTAAATATCATCGCAGACGTTATCAAAGATCTGACCAACGTTAAAATCCTTGCTAACGTCATCATAGTCATGACCGATGTCAATCTTCTCCCTGACTCCACCAAATTCATGACCGACATCAATTGTCTTACTGACATCATCATCATCATGACCAAAGTTGATATTCTCGCTGACGTGATCAATAACGGACGTCAAACGTCTTGATGACGTCATGAAATCATGACCGATGTCAAACTCCTCTTTTACATCATTAACGTCATGCCCGACGTGAAAATCCTAGTTGATATCATGAAAGTCATTGCCGACGTCAATTTTATCGCTGATGTCATCAATGTCATTACAGAAGTCAAAGACCTCGCTGGCGTCGGAAAAGTTATGATCGATGTCAGGCTCCTCGCTGACGTCAGCAACGTTATGAACGACGTCAGTTTCATCCATGACGTTATCAAAATCATAATCGACGTCAAACTCCTTGCTGACGACATCAAAGTACTGACCGATGTCAAACTCCTCGCTAAGGTCATCAAAGTCATGACCGACATCAAACACCTCGCTGACGGCATCAAAGTCATGAACGGCGCCAAACACCTCGCTGAAGTCATCAAAGTCATGACCGACGTCAGACTCATCGCTAACGTCATCAAAATTATGACCGACGTCAAACACCTTGCTGACGACATCAAAATCATGACCGAAGTGAAACACTTTGCTAACGTCATCAAAGACATGACCGACTTGAAACTCCTCGCTGGCATAATCAAAGTCATGGCCAACGTGAAAATCTTCCTTCATGTCATCAGAATCATTACCGACGTCAATTTCATCGCTGATATCATCACAGTCATGTCCGACGTTGATTTCTTCATGACATCATCAAAGTCATGACAGATGTCAAACTCCTCGCAGACGTCATCAAAGTCTTGACCGTCAACAAAAATCTCGTTGGTGTCATAAAAATCACGAACGAAGTCAGAAATATATCTGAAGTCATCAGAGTAATGAAGGTTGTCAAACATATCGGTGACGTCATCAAAGTTATGACCGATATGAAAAAAAAAATTTCGCTAATTTCATAAAAGTAATGACTGACACCAAACACCTCATTGACATCATCAGTGCCATGACAAACGTCAAACCTCTCACTGACGTAATAAGATTCATGACCGATGTCCAACAACTTGCACACGTCATCAAAGTCTTGTCCGATGTCAAACTCGTCGCTTAAGTCATCAAAGACACGGCCGACGTCAAACTCCTCCCTGATATCATCAAAGTCATGCCCAACATGAAAATCCTCCTTGAAGTCATCAAAGTCACTACCGACGTCAGTTTCATCGCTATCATCATCAAAGTTGTGACAAACGTCAAACACATCGCTGACGTCGTTAAAGTCATGATCGACGTCAAACTCATCGCTGACATCTTCTAAGTCATGAGCGACGTGAAAATCATTCTTGATGTCATCAAAGTAATGAACCAAGTTAATTTCATCCATGACGTCATCAAGGTCATAATCGACGTCAAACACCTCGCTGACGTCATCAAAGTCATAACTGATGTCAAACTCCTCGTTGAAATCATTTTAGTCATGCCCGATGTCAAACTCTTCGCTGACGTCATCAAAGTCTTTACCTACGCCAAAAACCTCGCCGACGGCATCAAAGTCATGACCAATGTCAAACTCCTCGCTGACGTCATCAAATTCAAGCACGATATCAAACTCCTCGCTGACGTTATTAAAGTCTTGACCGACGAAAAACGCCTCGCTGACGTCATGAAAGTCAGGCACGATATGAAACACCTCGCTGACGGCATCAAAGTCATGATCGATGTCAAATTTCCCTCTGACATCATCAAAGAGAGGCACGACATCAAATTCCTGGCTAACGTCATCAGGGCCAGGCACGACGTCAAATTCCTGGCTAAGGTCATCAAAGTTATGACCGACGTCAAACACTTTATTAACATCATCAAAGACAAGCAACGTCAAACTCCTCGCTGACGTCATGATAGACATGACCGATGTCAAACTCCTCGCTAACGTCATCAAAGTCAAGACCGATATCAAACTCCCCGCTGACTTCATCAAAGACATGACCAACGTCAATCTCCTCCCTGACATCATCAAAGTCTTGACCGACGTCAAAAACCTAGCTGACGTCATTAAAGTCATGAGCGACATCAAATCCCTCGCTGACGCCATCAAAATCATGACCGACGTCACACACCTCGGTGTCTTCTTCACAGTCATGATCGACGTCAATCATAACGATGACGTCATGAAATTCATTTTCAACGAAAGCATATCACTGATGTCATGAAAGTTATGACCGACATCAAACTTCTCGCTGACGCCATCGAAGTCTTGACCGACTTCAAAAACCGTGCTCATGTAATCAAAATCATGACATACGTCAAACACCTCGGTGACGTCATCAAAGTCATGATCGATATGAAACACTCACTAACGTCATGAAAGTCATGACCAACGTCAAACACTCCCTAACGTCATCAAAGTCATTACCGATGTCAAACTACTTTCTGATACCATCAAAGTCAAAGTCTCATCGCTTACGTTATCAAAGATCTAACCAACGTTAAAAACGTCATCAAAGTCATGACCGATGAAAAACATTCCTCTGACACCATCAAAATCATGACCGACGTCAAACATTTCGCTTACGTCAGCAATGTCATGATCGAAGTCAAACTCCTCACTGACGTCATCAAAGTCATGACCAAAGTCAATTTCTTTGCT
>JAUUDW010010635.1:0-10203 GCA_032361385.1 Panulirus guttatus | reverse complement strand
CCTTGGAAAATAGGAGCCATAAAAAGTGTAAAAAAAAAAAAAAAAAAAAAAATCCTTAATTATTTTCATCCCAAGGGAGACCATATGTGCGCTAGGGTGATAATTCCCGCCAATGTTCCCTACAGCGGCTGATGAGATTCCCAGGGGTCGCTGGTCTGAGTGGATGCCCTCTGGCGGCGGCCCAGAGGACTCGCTCCTTCCTCCCTCTCAGGGAAAAGACGACACAACATCCTGAGAGAGTTAAGCAGACAGAATGGTGGGAGGTATGTGGTTTCTGGTGCCGTTGTAGTACAGGAGGAGTGGTGGTGGTGAGGGCTGGCCAGGTACAGGGCGGTGGTGAGGGCCGGCCAGGGTCGGAGTGCTAATACCGGATGGCCAGGGTCGAGGTGCTAATACGGATGGCCAGGGTCGAGGTGCTAATACGGATGGCCAGGGTCGGGGTGCTAATAAGGGATGGCCAGGGTCGGGGTGCTAATAAGGGATGTCCAGGGTCGTGGTGCTAATACGGGATGGCCAGTGTCAGGATGGTAATGAGGGATGGCCTAAGACGAAGTGGTGGTGAGGGCTGGCCAGGTGAGGGAGGGCCAGGGGCGTGTCGCTGGAAAAGGCTGGCCAGCGGTGGTGAGGGCTGGTGAGGTATGGCCAGGGGCGGGGGCGGTCAGGGGTGAGGGCCAGCCAGGGTCGAGGCGGTAGTAAGGGCCGGCGAGGGGGCAGGGTCAATGCAGGCCTCGCCCGGGTCTGGTGCACAGTTTATGGCGATGTAAACATTACGGGTGTAGAAGGCGGCAGCAGCAGTCCAGCCGAGTCGAACTTTATGTGAGCAATAGCTTAGGGCGGCAGTGGCTGTTGGACCCCTCCACCACCTCCACCCCAACGCCGTCCCACGCTCCTGGACTATCCCCACTCCGTCTTACACCACACTCAACCATTCTAGCCTCCTACGGGACCATCCCGCAGCATACTCAACCACATTGAACAATCCAAGCCTCCTGCTAGATCATAACACGATACAACCATCCCACTTCACTGGAGACTGCCATAAATATTACGAAAAATGAAACTGACTTTAAAGAAAAACAAATGCAGTTTCTTCTTCCGTTACCACTCAAAATTATTGTTTTGAATCAAGGAAAAGACTTTGACGGAAGGCAACATTTTATACGAGATATTTCTTAATGTTATCTGAGACGGCACGGGCAGCTGAGGCCCCAATCAAGGCCATCCCGTTAACACTACATATATATACATATACATAAGCCTGAGCCAGGTGACCATTTTATCGACCGAGCCCTAGGGGTGGATGAACAGCTGGATTAACTGTGGACCTACTGCCCGCAACCAGGATTCGAACCTATGCGTCACGGTCAGGAACACTAACCGCTAAACCACATAATCTTAAATGTACATATAATGGTTTTATTTCACTTTTTATATCTAAATTTCTTTTTATGTTTGAACATTTCTACTCTTTTACAATTGTAGATATTTTGTTAAAGAAAAAAAAAATCCTCCGCTAATGACCTTTTGTTGTTGACGCGGTAGATATTTGCAAATGATTAATCAAGATTAATATAATCATGGGGATTTGAGAATAATAATGCAAGATACTCTTTTACCTGTGATTTATTGTGTAGTTTATATATAAGACATTTACCATTTCCCGCCATATAAATGAAGCTTAAACTACACACCATTAGTCAACATAAATGCATCAAGAACCATACTTTACTGAGCAATAAGTTGGGTTTCATTTCCGGCATGGGAAACACCTTAATGTTATGTAGCACTGTATAAATAGAGGCGTCCGCTATCTGGCTATGAGGGAGAACCATAAGGCAGTAGATTCATGAAGGTCAGATGACTAACTTTCGTTTAAGACACTGAAAGCTGAGCCCCCGCCTGTGTGTGTATGTGATGTGACTGTCCTTCACCCTTCCTGCTTAAGTTGTTCAGTTACCCCTTTTCCTTCCCTGTAACTATTCAGCTGCAAGTCCGTCCGTCTGTTCCAGTTTGGTTCGTTGGTTGTTTGGGCCCTATCGATTGTTAGGTGTCAATTCAAGGCAGTCAGCGTCAAGCCACTACTGCATCCGCCAACCGAGAAAATCCTTAACGCCTTCTGCACGTGATAAGGATGATAATCTCAGTGATACCCTTCCAATCATTCTGAGATCGCATGTATTCCCGCTACGTATGTGGCCCACCAGTTGTTCAAGTATAGACCCGTCAATGTATGCAGCCGGGCAAAGAGAAACAATCGATTTCATTACATCTTATCGTTCTGTACACAAACACCAAATATCATCCAAATCTATACATCTGATCAAATTTCAATCTTATGTTGAGGTTTATTTCCACTTGCAATAGTTTTTAAGAGCAAACTTAAACCTGCCAACACCTTCCGCTAAGGTCTTATAAACCCCAACACTCCTGTGGACCCGCGTATCATTCAGGAAAAGCCACATCTGTTCACAAAGCTCTGGTAAGGAAGTTGGAATTAATGGCTAGTTGGCTGGAAAGCAGTAATTGAGACGAGTCGGATTTCTTCGTCTTCAACTGTACCCATCTTAAGACTACGACCGTCTCCAGCTGTTGGGGGAAACTTTATCCCAAGATTATTTTTATCCATTACACCCACTCCTCCCCTCCGGCTGTTGGCTGGAACAGTTCCATGTTCCATCTCTCAAAGTTTGGGATTCCGTGCGTAACTTTGTCTCCTCCAGGAACGCCCCGAGGTAATGAAGTAAGTTCCAAGACTGGCGAAATATACTGGAAGACTAGAGCGCGGTGGGCACAGACGGCAGCCTGGAATTCTTAAAATACACGTAACCCATATTACGAGCTGACTGATCCAGTAAATCGGTAGATCGAGATATCTAGTCTAAGTGTAAATTGTGATTATGTCAATCTTGATGGGAAGTCATGGACCACGTAGGTCATGTGGGAGTGCACTGTCCTGACTCTGAGTACAGGTAAAGGTCTAAAGACAGACCGCGCCTGTTACCGTTCCAGGGGACACGAAGGTTGTAGGATGTATCACGGAACGGAGGCTCAGTTCATGACAGAAGGCTGCTGGGAGCCCAAGGTAACAGACAGAAGCCTTGCAAAAGTTCAGCGTGTGAAGGGTCGTCACGGGATGGACTATGAGGCGATGGAAGGTAACCCCAGCTAAGGAGTCGAAGTTAAAAAGTGGTTTAGAGGGACGGTTATGAGCGTCTAATGGTAGCCCAAGGCACGAGGAAGGGGTCATATGGTACCCTTCCAGAGCGGAGGGGTGAGTTTAGTGATGCTGTGGGTCACAGGGTCTAGTGATGGTCCAAGGCAGATGGAAAGGAGT
Source organism: Panulirus guttatus (assembly GCA_032361385.1). Classification (NCBI taxonomy): domain Eukaryota; kingdom Metazoa; phylum Arthropoda; class Malacostraca; order Decapoda; family Palinuridae; genus Panulirus; species Panulirus guttatus. The sequence continues at coordinate 6,869 of JAUUDW010010635.1, read as the reverse complement.
TGGTGGTGGTCTGATTCTTGGGAAATGGTCTTATGATGGTCTGGAACAGAGAAAAGAGTCCCTCTCTGGTCTGGATCATTGGTAAGGCTCTAGTGACGGTGTACTCTAAAGCAAAACACAGGGTCTGGGAAGCTGTTCAGATCAATAGTTCAGAATACAGGTCTCGTCTCATTCCAGGCAACAGAAGATGATCGAGAGCAAGAAGGGATGGTCTAGTGTTGGTCCACAACACAGGAGAAGGATCCAGTGGCTTTCCAAGGCATAGGAAAGTGTCTGATCTTAGGGTCTGAGGTTAGGGAAGATCTGAGAGTACAAGGATAAGTTCCAGTGATGGTCCAGAGACTCCAGACTATAGAAAGTGGTTTACTCGTGTTCCAGATCACAAAGAATGGATTAGTTTTGGTCCAGAGAATGGAAAAAGATCCAGTTATGCTCTTAAGCACTGGGAAAGGGCTAATGGTTGTCTAGATCATAAAGAAAGTCAAATCATGATCCTGAAGTGAGGAAAAATCTTAATATTAATCAAGATCATACAGCAAGGTATAGAGAGGTCTGATACGCAGTCCAGGACTTAGGTAAGGGTCATAAAAACGGATCTGCTAGTAGTCCAAAGGTGAGGGAAGGCGCAGCGGCAATGAGCAAGTTAGGTAAGGTCCTGGTAATGGTCATTAGCATAGATATGGGCCTAATTTTAGTCTAGAATATAAGGCAGGGTTAAGTTGCTTAGCAGAACATAAGAAACACTGTGTTAATTGCCCAGTTAATCGTGATCTAGAGCACAGAGGAGGGTTACGTGAGACTCCAGAGCATATAGGAAGGTGCAATGAGAGTCCAAAGCATAGGGGAGGATTTACTGAGAGTCCAGGGCATTTGGGGAGGGTCTTGTGAGAGTCCAGAGCTTAGCTAAGGGTCTAATGAAAGTCCACAGCATAAAGAAGGGTCTGATGAGAGTCCAGTGCATAAGGAAGAGTTTAATGAGAGTCCAGAGTACATGGAAGCGTTCACTGAGAGTCCAAAGCATAAGTAAAGGTCTAGTCCTTAGCAAAGAGGAGGGTCTATCGCGAGTCTAGAACATAAAAAGGGTCTAATGAGAGTCCGGAGAATAAAGAGGGGTCCAGTGACAGTCAAGAGCATAGGGTTAGGTCTAGTGAGAGTTGACAGTACATGGAAAGGGCTTATGAGAGTCCAGAGCATAGGAGAGGGTTTAATAAGAGTCCGGAGCATCGAAAAATGGTCTAGTGAGAGTCAAGAGTGTCCAGGAGGGTCTAATTATAGTCCAGAGCATAGGGGAGGGTATAGTGAGAGTCCAGAGTATAGGGGAGGATACAGTGAGAGTCCAAAGCATAGGGGAGGGTCTAGTGAGAGTCCAGAGCATAGGGGAGGGTCTAATGAGAGTCAAAAGCATAAGGGAGGGTCTAGTGAGAGTCCAAAGCATATGAAAGGTCTAATTTTTGTCCAAAGCAAAGAGAAGAGACTAGAGAGAACCTAGAGCATAGGAAAGGGACTGGTGAGTGTTCTGTGCATTGAGAAGAGTCAAGTGAGAGTCCAGACATGTGGAAGGGTCTAGTGGAGTCCAGAGCACAGAAGAAGTCAATATTGGCGGTCGAAGTAGCGAGGGAAGATCAAGAGCAGGTCCAGGAGATGGAAGAGAGTGGGGCATAATACTAGTAGGACTTAGGGTTGGGCCACGACACAGCAGGGGGCGCATTGGGCGGTCTAGCGTTGGTCCAGGGCGCGCGCAACGAGACTGGGGTCGGCGTGGTGGGGCACGGTGACCTGAAGGCGCTGGTCCAGTGCCATAGAGCGGGTGATGGTGGCTTCAGCGTTCTCGTTGCCACTCCACGCCCTGTAGCGGGAGAGAGGAGAGGGGGTGGAACAGCCGAGATGTCAGCTCACTCTCTCGAATTACTCAAATCATCAGAAAGTTAACTAACCTTACAATAAACCAATATTAACCTTACAATACACCAATATTATCATATGGAATTATAATTATGAAATATAAATCATTACAGATAAAACGAAAAGTGGAAAAGGAAGTAAACAGCAGCTGCAATAAGATGAAATATGTGTATTGTTCCGTAATGGGAAAGTAAATTATAAGCATGCGAGACCAAGCGTAAATTAAGCAAAAATTAATTACAATTAATTGGACAAATTTTCTGCTCTGATTAAAGTATTACCTATCATCAAATTCTTCAGAACACTGATTGAGCTTAAATATTCTTGCATGTATATGTGGCACGCCTATTACTGCAATATTAAGCTTATGCAAGCATGTATCAATTTGTTGCATAAATAACATAAATATTATGTAATATTAATATTCTGGCTCTGAGTGAAACGAAGCTCAAGATTAAAGGTTAAGAATGGTTTGGAAATGCCTTAGGGGTAAAGTCATGGGTTGGTGAGAGGACAAGAGCTAAGGAAGGAGTAGCAATACTCTTGAAGCAGTTGTGGGTGTGTGTGATACAGCGTAAATAAGTAATTTCTAGATTAACGTGGGTAAAAATGAGAGCGGATGGCGAGAGATGGGTGATTATTAGTGCTTATGCACCTGCCCAGGAGAAGAAAGATCATGAGAGGCAAGTGTTTTGGGAGCAGCTGAGTGAGTGTGCCAGTAGTATTGATGTAAGGGACCGGGTATTAGTGATGGGTGATTTAAATGCGAGGGTAAGTAATGTGGTAGTTGAGGGTATAATTCGACGGCGTAGGGTATTCAGAGTTATGAATGGTAATGATGAATAGCTTGTAAAGACATGTGCTGAAAAACGACTGGTGTTTGGGAGTACCTGGTTTGAAAAGAGGGTTGTACACAAGTATACGTATGTGAGTAGAAGAGACAGTCAACGGGCGTAATGAGATTACGCATTAATTGTTAGGCGTGTAGAAGAGAGACGTTTGGATGTAATTGTGCTGAGAGGGGCAGATGGTGGGATATCTGGTCATTATCTTTTAGACGCGAGGGTGAAGATTTTAAAGGTTTTCGAAAAAGAAGAAAAGATGTCGGGGAGAAGAGAGTAGTGAGAGTAAGTAAGCTTGGAAAGGAGATTTGTGCGAAGGAAAGATTGATAACAGATTAACAAAAGGTGAAAATAAATGAAGTGGGAAATGGAAGGTATTTAGGGAAGCAATGATGGCACGTGCAAAAGATGTATGTGGAATGCGGAAGATAGGAGGTGGGCGAAATAGAAAGAGTAGTCAATGGTGGGATGACGAAGTAAAATTGCTGGAGATAAAGAAGAGAGAGGCGTTCTGGCGGTACTTACAAGGAAGGAGTGCAGATGATTAGATGTATAAAAAAGCTGCAGGAGGTCAAAAGGAATCTGTAGGGGTTGGAAAAGAGGGCAAATGAGGGGTGGGGTGAACTAAAATCAGTAAACTTTAGGGAGAATAAGATGTTTTGGAAGGAAATGAATAATGTGCAAAAGACAAGAGAACAAATGCGAACATCGATGAATGGGGCAAAAGGGGAAGTGATAACAGGATGTTGAAGTGAGGAGGAGACGGAACGATTATTATGAAGGATTGTTAAATGTGTTTGATGACAGAGTGGCAGATGTAGGGCGTTTTGTTCGCGGTGGTATGTGAAGTGAGAGAGTCACTGAGAATGATGTGGCGAAGAGAGAAGAGGAGGTGGTGAAAGCCTTGCGCAAGATGAAATGCGGCGGGATTGGATGGTATAGCTGTTGAATGTATTAAAAAAGGGGGTGACTGTGTTGATGATTGGTTGATAGGGACATTCAGTGTCTTTATCCATTCATTCAACCACTAGACCTGCACCACAGTCGAGCCAAACTTGAGCTACAAAAAGATCATGATACTACCCTTCCATACCTTTGGACATTCGAACATATGGATGCATGATCATAAATGGGGATAGGGGAGAAAAGATACTACCCACGTATCTTCTACGTGTCTTAGAGGAAGACTTAAGGAGGGGCGGGAGCGGGAGGCTGGAAATCCTTCCCTCAAGCACCATCACCCCTCTAAAAGTAACAACAACGGGAGGAGCCAATCGAAAAACCCTCAGTTGTCTGTCCTCGCTAGGGCGGAACAAGGCGAGCAGGCTTAAGTAAAATGAAAACGTGATTCTGTTCCATAGAATGAAAAATGACCTCCAACCACGCAAAGTCACTTTTAACGAAACAGTGCGATAAAAATCGGCCGCGAAGTGCTACGCCGTAGAAAAAATATTCTAATACAGTAATCTTATGATTGTTAGGAGAAGAGATGATTTCGTTTTTTCAGCCCGTGATCTTCGAGATAGCAGCGCCAACAAATCAATCAAAATTGAACCTGACAACGAGATCCACCCACGCCAGGCAGGACCCACTGATCGTATCTCACGAGTGATGACAGATTGGCTGTGGGTCGTTGGCAAAAGTGGCAGTTCCCGAGGCTTCAGATTTATCTAACTCGAGCACGATGATGACGATGATGATACGGTGGCGCCAGCAGGACGTTATATAATGCAAATTACACGCCATCTCTGTTGGTTCGTGACGGCAATACATTATCGGTAATGCGCCGCCGAAGAAGGTAAGGAGATCGCCCGCCGGTGGGAACTGGCGATGATCTTTGACTATGCAAATCAGTCAGATGATATCACAGTGATACCACATTCGCCCGAGAGTTTAATGGCTTCATTACAGCGTCCGCGGCAGCATCTGTTATCAGATTTCGGTTCGTATTCTACGAGTGTTTTAGAACCAGATTTTCCGCTGGGATTCCGCGTTCGTCTTTGTGCGGATGAAGGCGACTGCTCGACGTGGAATATGTGTCGTAACACATCATATTTTATACAATATTACGGTTAACGTGTCGTCAGACTTTCCGGCTATGTCATACGTTAATTGATAACTTTTGAAGATTTGCGTATTTTCTATGTCTTTTTGGGAGAGGCTGTTTGAAATGTGAGGAAGGTGAGGTCAAACCTTCCTCTAGTCCATCGACTCGCAAGAACCGATGAGAAGAAGAGACTAAACGAACGTTGCTTAGCTTGTTAGCCTGCGGTTTTGATATGACAAATCGTTATCATTCGATAACAGCCGTGTTCGAGATACCAGCGTCGCTCACAAAATGCTATCTTGCATTCAGTATTCTCTCAGCGTTTCTGGTAAACTGTTCATACAATATCTTAAGTAATTCTGAAGATACAGGAGAGCTGTTGACGTATCTTTAGTGGCAGGTTCATCAGGAAGATGTAAATTCTTCTAGGAGGTGGGTTTATCTGGGAGGTAGAGTCTACTGGGAAGTAAGTTCACTTTGGAGGTTAGTTCATCTGGGAGGTAAGTTCAAATGGGAGATAGGGTCTTTTGGGAAATAAGTTCATCTGGGAGGTCAGTTCTTGTAGGAGTTAAGCTCATCTGGGAAGTTGGGTCATCTGAGAGTTAAATTCACCTGGGAGGTGTACTGCATATACTCCTTGCGAGCCAGAACCATCTGAAACGTCTTAGTAAGAGGAAGGCTAAGCTGTAGCATAGGTTTGTCACTGAAGTCGGTTCATTCAGAGACGTATGTAGGTTCATTCAACAGTATGATGCTGTGGGAGGCACATTTGCCTGAGATGAAGTACCCGATTTTCATAAACTTCATATTATGCATCGCCACCCCCTGCGTCAGCGAGGTAGCGCCAGGAAACAGACGGAAAAGGCCACATTCGCTCACACTCAGTCTCTAGCTGTCATGTGTAATGCACCGGAACTACAGCTCCCTATCCACATCCAGGCCACACAGACCTTTCCATGGTTTACCCCAGACGTTTGCCATGCCCTGGTTCAGTACATTGACAGCACGTTGACCCCAGTACACCATATCGTTCCATTTCACTCTGTTCCGTGCAAGTCTTTCACCCTCCTGCATGTTCAAGCCCTGACCGCTCAAAATCCCTTCCACTTTATCCTTCCATCTCCAGTTTGGTCTCCCGCTTCACCTTGTTCCCTCCACCTCTGAAACATATATCCTCTTTGTCAACCTCTCCTCACTCATTCATTCCTTATGCCCAAACAATGTCAACATACCCTCTTCTGCTCTCTCAACCACACTCTTTTTATTACCACACAACTCTCTTATCCTTACATTACTTACTCGAGCAAACCATCTCGCACCATATATTGTCCTTAAAAATTTCACTTCCAACATATTCACCCTTCTCCGTACAACTCTATCTATAACCCATGCCTCGAAACCATACAATATTGTTGGAACTACTATTCCTTCAAACATACCCATTTTTGCTCTCCGAGACAACGTTCTCTCTTTCCACACATTCTTCATCGCTCCCAGAACCGTTAGGCAAGAGGTGATTATTTCGCTAGGCAGGCGGTGTCTGTTTGCGATTGCTAATCAACAAAACGCACGTATATGAATTTGAAGAAGACATTTAGAAAAATGTATTCTACATCTTTATTGGTACTTATGCACACATAACTGCCTTTCTCGCTTTAGCGACGTACCCTTATCATAACATACCATACCTTACTTTTCTTCCCCCCAGTGTATCCTTCTATGAGGCTCCTGCAGCGCCCAGGAACCTAATTACGTCCACCGGAATGGAACCACAGGACAAGAGGTGTGGTGATGTGTGTCTGTCTCTGTGACGAGACCACAAAACAGCTCAGGAGTTAGTGGCGTTCAGTGTCTTCATTATGGATGTTGAATCCAATGCATGACAGTTCCCGCGTTATGATGAAAATGTGTCTTTTGTAAAAAAAAAATAAATGGTGGAGATAAGCAGTGTCCAGAACACATGCGAGAAAGCGTAAATCGTACATGTCTGAGGGTGTGTAGTTTCAGACGGCTGCAGGTCTTTTGGAGTTTAAAACAGTTTAGTTGTTGTTATTGCTGCTGTTTACTACTTGTCTGGT
>JAUUDW010010624.1:0-10203 GCA_032361385.1 Panulirus guttatus | reverse complement strand
CTCAACACCACAAGCATATCCACGTCCAACCGGTCCCTTCCCTGGCCGCTATGCAAACACCGAAGGCGACCACATACACATGGAAGCCGCTATACACACACACACACACACACACACGCACACACGCACACACACACACACACAGAGCACTTCCTCTTCCCGGATATGTAATAAAAGACCGTGAATTATACATCAAATCTGCCAGGACAACCCAGCCAACAACAACGACACTTCTTTGTCCGGGCGAACACCACGGTGACCGGAACTGACGCTCGACTGCATATACGCTGTCGCTCGTGCCACCGGCAACGGTCCTGCCCGCCCGCGAGCTGACGAGGTTGACCTCAATCCACCGCGCGTTACATGCTCGCTCTCAAGGCTGAGCCTCTCTCCAATGTCACGACAGGGATGCTGTCGCGACAGTCGTCTGCCAAATCACACACACACACACACACACATTAAAAGCAAAATCTGCGAGTACTTGTTCCCACTGCAAACATACTTGACGGTGCGGTGCATTTTGCATGGCCGTTATAAGGCGCAGAACGCCCTCCTCACCTGGGATGAGACCGCGGGGAGAGAACGTTATGCACACACTGAGGTATTCTCCTTGGGTAAGCGGGCCCCGGGGGAAGCCTTTGTGAGAACACTGGGCTGTATGGGGTAGAGCGAGAGGGTGTGTGCGCGTGTATGCGTAATTGCCCGCCGGTGCAACGCGGGGAGTGGCGGCAGAACGCCAGCCACAGCGTATCTACCACAGACAAGACCCAGAGGATATCAAAGCAGCTTTTATAATCACGAATGAAGACAAACGAATTTTCTGTGGCAGAGAAACAGAAACGCGCGTCGCCGTACCACGCGGTGGGGAGCCCGAGGAACATGAGAGTCTGGGTATCACTTGTCATTATGCCTGGACAAGATTTTCACCCGTTGCCTCGTACAACCTCAGACGGCAGAGGGCGACATGGCCTCAGAGGCAGCGCGCCTGCCTCTCTCAGCTGCTCCATCATCACGCAGGGAGGGACTGGATGACAAACAGACTGCAGATGTCATGCACAAACTGCAAGGGCCTCTGACACGTCTGGCTATGGTACCATAGCACACAAAATGCATAAAATGGGAACGGGGGGAAAAGTGGCGAGAGAGAGATCCACGCTTTCCTAATAAACCAACCACAACACGTTTGTGTAAAACCAGGCGAGATCTGGCGTTCCCCGCCGTTAAAAGCGCCACCTAAAAATACTATACCTGCACTTCTACGCTTTCAGTCTTTCTCAAATCTACCAAATCTCTTCATTTCCATATGATACCACAATATGAACAACTCATCTGGAGTAGGAGGCATTAAGAGAACACTTGAGTCACTGAAAATAAGACAGTCAACCGGAATGATTTTCTTTTTGTTTGTTTCCTTCTGGAGAAAATCAAGAAATAAAATTATACACGTCAAATTTGACCCAAGGAAACATTATCATATTACAGAAGAAAGATGTTAGAAATTTTAGGATGGATTATGTCATATGAACTTACCATCGGGATTTACGAGAATCAACAAACAACCAAACAGTGATGGAAGGCTGAATGTTGAGACCGTTCAAGACGAGACAGGCAAACCCATAACAATACACTTCCGAGCACTTGCACAACACTACTGCTGTGTGCAAACATCACCTCTCTAAAGCTTCAGTATTATCAAGCCAGAGAATAAGCAGATCGTGAACAATATGCAATGAATATTTATGCAACGCATAAAAACTGATGAAAACATTTGAATACAATGACGCTCATTTCCCGGAACGTAAACAAGAAGGGAACACGAAAATACAAGACACCTGCAGCTCCCACCTACGCCCAGGTGGTATTACTAGTGGCTAACATCATATCCAGCTTGCGTTTGACATTATCTGGAATGTTATCCCTTTACCCTTCAACGTTACTTCCAAACCATCATTTACCTATTACTTTATGGCATCTAAATCTATCTACCTTCAAACCGGTGTTACGAATTCCATCTTGATTCCTCTCAGGACTGCTTTTATGTTTCCTTCATGCAATCCCTCCATCCACGTGAACAATTCCATCATCTCGCCCCTCACTCTGCTACGCCTCACAAGATAAAGGTGAAGTCTAATTTCCTTTATCCTCACGCGAAACATTCCCGAATATCGGCATTAATGTCGGGTCTCCCTTTCTGTTCCGGGCAGGAGAATCTTTCACTCATTCTCAGGTAAGCAACACTAAGCAACACACTCTCGCTCAGGCCTCACTTAACCTACATAAGCTGGAGGGTAACTCTCGCACACCTGTATGTGTCAAGCCAACGGCTCGAACACCTGTCCCTAACATCTGTGTATGTAAAGCTAAGATATGATTTAAAACACAGACGATCGAGGAAGGCACGGCACAGTCTCCATCCTACAGTAACCCGTCATCCACGACGGCACGACCCTTGGATATGATGGCTGGCGGATCTATGACCTGACCTTTGAGGGTCAAGTCAAAGGACATAGCCACGATACCCAAAGGTCGTGGCGTCGTGCATCTGGGTCGTGCCGTCGTGTTCAGGGGTCGTACTGTTGACACCTCATAGCGACACAGGAAATTAAATAAGTGCCATAAATGTACATAAAACGTCCACATTGGCGCCTCTAAATTGTTTCATCTGACGACCTGCAAACATCCATCACTGTGGACCAATCCTGGACACCTTCAGGATAGCACAGGCCATATATGTGTGTCTTGATCAGCCGGGGTGTGGAGGAGCAGGCTGACCAGCGGGCGCCTGGCTACCACTGACCTGGACTGATCGCGGCAGCAACAGAGCGGCTTAGCGCCAGAACGAGAGGCAAAAGTGGGGATAAACCTCTAGAATCAACTTCGGGTAAAATGTCAGCCAGGTGGAGGGCGGCCGGGGAATGTCAGTGTTCGTACTGCGTGGAGGTGTGTTGTGAGGTCGGCAGCGTGTGTTGCGTGGAGGTTCGTTAGGAGGATCTTCGTGTGCGCTGTGTGGACTTTAAGGGACTGTGTGTGTGGAGACTGACTGTATATTTACGTGGAGGGTGACGTGGAGACTGTTAGTGTGCACGTGTCGTGCGGGTCAGCGTGGAGGGGCGTGACGGTGTCACGAGGGGGGTACCAGCGGCCTCCAACACTACAAAATCACCCGGTCGGAATATTCTGAGGTGGCCTCCACAACGGCCATAACATTCTTCCCTGTCTATATCACACCCGTCCCTCACTGGTTCTTACAGTCATTGGGAGGTTCAGTGTCGCCGACACTTCACTAATCACACACACACCACCGTTCCACCACACTACTAGAGTCAGGTGCAAATCACTTCGTCAAACGACACAGGGCAGTCACTTTACGGCAGGAAACCGTCGACAGTTCGCACGACGCGGTAGGCAGGCGTACCGGAGAAGCAGCGCTGCTTCGGTGGGAGATGCCCGCGCGCGAGGGAAGGCAACGGCGGATCGGGGGCTCTCGGAGCGCGGGGGACGAGGGAGCTTAGCGCTGCTGGTGAGTTAGCGAGCGACTGGTGACCACCAGAGGCAGCGCGCCACACACCCACAGCCCTTCCCCCCTCCACCAGCCCCCTCCCCCTCCACCAACCACTCCGTCCTCCACCGCCAGCCCCTACCTACTCCACCACCACCCGCAGCCCCCCCCCCTCCTCCCCTCTCACACGCCTGCCACACGCCGAAATACGAAATGCCTTCAATATTCCAACCTCTCACTTGAACCACTGACCCACAAGCCAGAGCACCCACACACACACACACACAGGTACTGGCTCAGGTACTACACACCAACATCCTTTCCCACAGCCACAGTGCACACCACTGCCGCAAATCCTCACTCCACACGATGGTGGGGATAGCCCCAGCGGGGAGCACAATGCATCACCTGCTGCCTACATCCACTACATGATGTGTCATATACTGCCCACAGCTACAGCAGATCGTCCGCTTGCCTCCTACACCAGACAATACGTCATCTACTGCCCACATACACTATAAATATGCACTGCAAACCTTCACCGCACATCATCCAATGCCTTCTACTACATACCATCCAATGCCTCCCTCCTCCTCTCCATTACGCAAAGCATCAACTACTACTCAGCTACACATCCACCACTGCCCACAACCATTACATAATACGTCCTCCACTGTCTACATCCACTGATAAACGAAGACCACTTCCATCCTGTACCACCTGAGGCAGGACGGTACGACCCTGGAGCACGACGCTGACTCGAGCACCCACCATGCCCAATGGTCGTAACCGTCCTGCCAAAACAGACTAAATATAGCGTCCTGAAGGATTCCCAGCACGAACCAGTTCTCGAGACTACCTCGTGAAATACGCGAGGCATTCACGAGGACCAAACCACAACGCCCACCACCGCCGCAACAGACTCCAGAACGCGACCAAACTCCGGCGCAAGAGGGACAAGCACGGAACACGAGGCCATCACCGCAGGACGGCCACCTGAACTTGAGTCCCACAAGGTCAGGCCGACGCCCCACGACCCACCCTGCAGGCCACACACACACACACACACACACACACACACACACCATCATCCCCGCACGGGCAACCCACGTCGGAACACCACCCGTTCCAATGAAATCCCCAACGAGGCCCACACCACACAGCCAAAATATAAGCAGAGTGCCTCAAAAATTACACCAGAGACTTCCCATAAACGTCAGACGCGATAACTACATAACCCGAGCCATCCTCCGCCGCCAGGGCGAGCGGTAACTTCAACATACCACAAACACGAAGTCCTCACCCCCCAACCCCCCCTTCCACTCACACCTGTACGACTTCCACGCCATGCACCACGCTCACGCGCCTACCACACTGTATCACCACAGGCGCCACTGACCCCCCAGCGCCTACTTTAATCTCGACTGATCCGCTTTCATCCCCGCCCTTTTCATATCTGCTGGCATTTTAGTGTGTACAGGTAAACCCAGCAGCACCTGGGTGTGGCACACCAGAGGAATACCGTCAGAAGCAGCAGCACAGGTGACAAACTGCACGTTCGGGGGACGATAGGCTCCGCTCCTGACTGAAATTAACAGTACGGGGAATCAAGGTGTGGATGTCCTTTATAAAGGTACAGAGGCATAAGTGTGTGTTGGTGTATAGCTAGGGAGTGGCAGAATGCGGAGGGGTGGGGTGGGGTGGGGTGGGGGGGGGGGGTGGGGCCGGGGGGGGGGGGGGGGGGGGGTTGGTCAGGTTTTACATAACTTCCTCTGCCTGACCCGAGCTTATCATGGTCTTGTGAACCAACATCCGGTACGGCCCTCTACCCCTAACGCTTCCATCCTCACTCACCATCTCACATCCACGCTACCCTACTCTCTCTCTCTGTAGGTGGCAGGCAGCCACCGACCAGGGAGGTGTATTAACCGCTTCGACCAGCCGAGGTATCGGGAGATCCTCCCCTCGGGGGCTGGTCGATAAATGGGTGCCTGGCTCAGGCTAGGGGCGTGTGTATATACAGACATAAGAGTAAACACATGGTACGTACATACAAGGTTAAGAGACGGAGCAACACGACAGTGAAACTCTCTCCCCGTTACACAAACACACACACACACACACACACACATCGGCTCCCCTGCGGCTGCAATCGACACCTTTTAAAACACTTGCATTCTCCCCAGATTCACCTGTCTCCTCCGCCCTGGTCTTCCTCCTTATCCACCACACAACAGGTTACGCAAATATAACGCAGAAAAAAAGCATGCAAGATCATTCTCGATCCCTTACACACCCCCTATCAAGAGGCGCTCAATTCACCGACCCTTCCGGCTGTCCCCAGTCATCGCCTTGAATCTGTCCGACTGTTCGGGATGAGGCTATGGCACGGCACCGTCCTTGACGCCGCCACCTCACAAGAACGGAGACCCCCTCGTCCTTGGGTTACGGATCGGCACCACAACCCATCGAGAAATCCCGAGCCCGCACACACCGATACAAGAACAGCCCCATCCCACCTACCGTCAACTTCATAAACATAATCAGCACACAGTGTATCAACTTTCACCTTTACATTCGTAAAAATATTGTTTACCACTTCATATTTCACAGCACCGTTTATTGCGACATACAATTTCTCTGGACATAATAATAATAATGATATATACTATCATTATCATTATTATACCGACACGCTTACTAACCCAGCCACTCTCTCGTTCTCCAACCAAGAGAAAGGCGGTGCTCCCCACCCATACCCGGCTCTCCTCACAACACCGACCTCAGGACTCAGCCGTGGCACACAGTACCTCGCTCCCTCTCCCCAATTAACCCGCAACACACCGGGGAGCAGGGAAGCACCTGCTGGGGAGAGAGAGGAAGTCAGGGATATTACTCGGTGGTGGAGAGAAATAAGAAGCCACGCAAGGTGGAGGGAAGGTGATGGATGGGAGGATGGAGCCACGGAGAGAGGTGGAGAGAGAAGGAGGGATCCTGGACCCCAGTTCATGCCCCTCCCTCCCTACAGATCCTCCGACCACCAGCCAGGCCACGCAGACAATAACACCTCCCCTCATCACCGTCTCCATCCTCACTTTCACACGCTCTCCCTCCTTCCGACCTACCCTCCCGGTTACTACCACCCCTTCCCTCCTCATGCCTGCACACATCAACGACACATTTACACAGTCTATGACTCGTGGTCAAATACTACCGCTTCGCTGTTCCACCTCCATTTATATTCTACCTTATATCTTCATTTCCTGGGAAGGATCAGTACCCAATGTACTGCCGAGGAGGTGGTGACCCTCACACGAGGGGCAGTTCCTCTGGATTCCCCCCCTCGTCGTGCGGTTAATCGCCACCGTAATGTTGACAACGCGGGCCACACTGCTCTGTCTTGAGCCAGACATACGTGCACCTCCACCTGACACCAACAAGCAATGCGTCGTTAAGTCCGTGCTGATTAGTGATGGTTTCGAAGAGCCAACAGCCCCAGCATCAAATCTTAAGTACTACATCACCGTACTCTGCTACGGTAAGTACAAGACCAGAACTAGACGCTGTAATACCCAACAGCCATTTTTCTATTACGGGGTCCAGAGCCTGGCGGTCATCTGCCCTGCTCCCACACCACAGCGTGTGGTCTGGTAAGAGAGTGTCGTTATCTTCCGTCGAGCACGGCAGGAGGCCGCTGCGCTGCTCGCCACCTGGCGGGCTCCTCAGACATGCACGACGGCGCCATTGGATCCCCCTCCTCCCCTTCCCCGCCCTACCCTTCTATCCTGGGAGTCCCAGCCCCTCCACCTCTACTCTCCCTTCTGCACGTACTCCCCCTCGCACCCCTGATATCTCCCTCACATCCATGACATCCCCACCTCACACTTCTGATATCACCCCCACAACTATAAAATCTTATTCAAACCACTAATACTCCCCCTCATACCCCTGACACCTTCCTCATACCCTTGAAATCTCCCTCACAACCGTGACGTCTCACCTCTCATTCCTATGACATTTCCCTCCCATTCCAGAGACCTCCCCCCCCCCCACCCGTAAAAATACCCTGTGCCGGGAGAGAGAGAGAAAGAGAGAGAAGGGGTAGGATATGCACAACAAGCTGGTACCAGGTACCCCGCCTGAGGCATCTCGGTCACCACTACAGCCAGCGACCCAAGGTCAAGTCGGGGTTAGTCCACCAGTCGTAAACAACCTCCACCTGTCCTGACCCCACCAGCCACACGGCGTCCTGGCACGCTCACCTGACGCCTACCTGGAAAGGGAAAGGACTAAACCCAGTAACATGATGAGACACACTGAGGCACCATGTGGAAGGGGTAAAATCACGGGAAGGGGCGCAAGCAACTCGGAGGTGCAGGATGGGTGAGTGAGGGTGGGAGAGGCACCGAATATCATGATGGGTGGAGGGATGAGTAAAGATGGAAGGATGAGTAAATATGGCGAGGTATGGGGTGATAGGAGGGTCGAGAGGACAGACGGGAGGTGTAAGAAATGAGCCGAGATGATGGCTAGTGACTAGCTGCTGCCAGGACAGCCGGCCCCAAACTGGACAGAACCATAACTTGCCCACCTTTGACCACCAAACACATACCCTAACGCTGCTACAACCTCAACCTTCGCTGGCAAACATATATATACACTCCACAGTGTCTACTCTGGCAGCCATGCAAGTCCAGAATCTGGGTGAGGCATGACTGGAGCGGAGCTACCCTGAGACAGCGTGAGTATTATGAGAGGCGGCCAGTGATTCAACGTGAAGCAAGCCACAGTCAGCACAAGTTATGATCCACAGGTGTCGTCCAAAGCCACGATTGGAAACTGTCTAGCCACAGTGCTCTCTTCCCGTCGCACTAGGTATCGACTGTGGCGGTAACTTTCTACGTACCAAATAAGTACCAACGGGAAAACACACATCACAGCTTGGCCATGTTAACCACGTGTGGCTCGTTAGGTGCAGTCAAGATTAATACTTCCAAGGCTTACAACGCAAATCGCTGCAGTCTAACTGTCATTCGCCATACATCTACAGGACTGAGGATTCCCTCCATCACCCACTGCAGTCGCCAAGAGAAGCGCTCCACAAAACGTTCAGCTCTCGCACTGAAGCGAGCCCACCTGACCCTCCCACTGACACGGGGGCACAACAACACACACACACACACACACACAACCCCTCCTCCTCCGTCCCGTGTGGCTATACGTATCTGTCCGGCACAGGGCATGGAGGGCAATCCACGAGTTTAACCCAGCCCTCCAGCGCGGACGTGCGGCGGACTCATGAGCTAGTCATGAGGTGGGACATTATAAACTGATGCAGCAGCTCCCATGGCATCTGGCATGTCAGCCAGGGTCATGGGAGACACACCGCCCCCTGTCCGCACCTCTCATGCCAGGCACCCGCTGCGCACCACGAGTGATGCCGACGCCCGTACAGTCCAAGGCTCCTGCTCCGTGTTCCCCCTGAAGGAGCCGCTGCGCCGCCACACCTCGGGCAGGCCCCCGCTGTGGCAGACGCCCACACCACACCAGGGGATCACACACCACCACCACCATCAGTGGTACAGTGGACGATTGCCACCAGCAAGTCCCACGGACAGTTTCCAACACAAGACAGCCAACCACTGGTGGGTAGACAACACCTCACAATAAACTCCGAACTTGTGGTATAGTGGACACAATTCACCCTGAGGTAACGAAGAAGAGAACAAGAATTGGGTGAGAGAACATTGACAGAAAACGGACTGGCCGACAGTGTAAACAAATATGAGAGAGGCAAGCAGCCAGCTTACTGCAACACTTGCTGACCTCAGGAAGGTCGTGCGCTGACACCCTACTACCGCACCAACAAGTACCTTTATTGTACATACCAAGATTGGCGGCAAAATCATATTCTCTAACATGTTTTATATCCTGCTATCATCACTTACCTAACCTACCTTGCCTCCCTTCCGTATTTAACCTCCCTCCCTCCTTCCCTCCATTACCTAACAACAAATCTTTCCCTCTCGATTCTTACTTCGCCAAACTCATTACTTTCATCATCAATCCTCAAAATCTCTATCAGTCATCAAATTCTCTCTATGTATATTCTTATTCAATATAACCTGGAAAAGACAATAAAAAAGGGGGTGTGAACAGAGGACTAAACACTCCATCCCATACCACCTTCCTAGATCAGGGAGGCGCCAATGCCGGGGTGTCTGCAGCAAATGACACAAATCAAAGAACCAGGATAAGGAGAAAGGTTAATATATACATACGAGAGTGAGGAGAGGCGGCAGGCATGAGGTGAGGCGCCTGTACACCGCCGGATGTGAGGACCAGACCAAAACACCCGCCCCTCCAGGCAAGATGGAAATAGAAACATCCCACAGGCCAGCAGAGGTTAGTCTTACGTTATTGATGCTGCTGCCGCCGGGGGCTGCTGTTAGTGATGCTGCTGCCGGAGGAGGAGGAGCATGATGGCGGTGGTCTTATTGATGCTGTTGCTGTTTTTGGTTCTGCAGTTAGTGATGCTGCTGCTTCCGGATGATGATGATGATGATGGTATTTTTCCCCAAGGCAAACATTTTGAGCCATCAATATAATTCCTATGTTCCCCTCACAAACTTATGGTCCTTATTTCTACTTTTTTTTGAGTCTTTTAAAAACTATTTTTTTTTTGACTAAATGAATATATCTAT
>JAUUDW010010602.1:0-10204 GCA_032361385.1 Panulirus guttatus | reverse complement strand
TAGAACCTGACTGTTTCACGGAACTGAGTAAATACCGGAGCTCTTTATGGTCTGAATAGATAACTACCGAACTGTCAGTGGCTGACTTTGTAAATGATGTACGAGGGTTGAACATGAGAAGCGCCATCGCATTTTTTGCATTTTACATGAATGAGAAAAATCCTGAAAAATATATGAGTTGTTTTGAAATGGTTTCAAACTGATTTTCCTCTATAGGAGAGTGAACGATTTCTTTCACAGATCAGATTTCTTCCCTCATGCCTATGCCTTCATGCTTTCAGTTGCATTCGCTTTAGCGTATGCGTATGCCAAAGTAAGTCGGCTTATTAAGTAATCTCATATGATTTTATTTCTTGATGGCGTAACATTGCAGTTCTTGTGAGACGTTCCTCATCATTCCATAAGAGCTTACATCACTAGATCATCAAATGTTCATATTCATTATGTTGAAAACACTGCCAGCGTAAGCACAGTACACTTCCAGTTCCTTTAAGAAAGTAAAAAGTCGCTGATTATCCTGGGAATTACGAGAACCATATTCCTATGTCGTAATTGTTCTCGAACGTTTACTGGGTGCAGAATTCCTGTTGCCATTATTGTTATCACCATTATTATATAAATAGAAGGCCACCATCTCCAGAGGTTGCTGCACCTTCAAGGTTGCTCTGCCATCAGTAGCAGGGAAGTGATGGACCACCTTGTAGGTCTTCGACATGATTGTACTTCGACGACGCAGCCTCATCGAAGGTGACTTTTCATTCGTGGCGCAGCCACAAGCAGGCGGAGTCTGGTAACACTCCACGATTTGTACTAGCCTCATCATCACTATCATTGCCAATAACATTACAGTGTTGTATGTTGTGTACCATTATCATTACCATCTTCCATATATGTCAAAATCATAACCATTAATGTTAATATTAACCTTTACATTCTATATAATTCCTTTTATATATACCTCTGCTTTAAGAGATCTTTAGTTGTTGGAAAACGCTCCTTTCGTAGTCTGGCATTCCCAACCAACCTAACTACATGGCTTCCTTTCCAATAAAGCCAACCTTCCTCTTACGATAAAATTCCTCATTCACCTAACTACAAGGCATTCCCTGACTACAACCAGATGTTTTACAATTTAGTTCTTCAGTATGCAGCGTACCTAGAATGGTATAACAATGGTACGACACAATTTTGACTATATTCCTGCATATCCTTCCTTTTCTATATGGAGTTATCAATTTTGTTCACAGCATTTATCAAATGAATTGGAGACAAATGATACTAACGACTCCAATCACCTAATCAACCTGCATGGCTGTTCGTTTGAGTTATATTCAGCTTGTCTGCTTCCTTCATGTACTAAGAAACTCCCGGGTACACAGAAGTCTTTTTGAACTGTTGCCAGAGAAAACTGCTTTGTCTGTCTGTACTCGGTAGCAAGTGAACTGCACACCGAAACAAGAGTGGAAAATTAATGGGTGGCTTAAAGTTCGTCTGACATTCGCAAAATCTTTTGTTTTTTCTCCTCGTATCGTACGAGTACAAAACATTAAATGAAGAGTCATCGAAACTGCTGCACTGGCTGAGGTTGCACGCTTCTGTCAACCAGGGAATGATCAGGGTCAAGGCTTTCCAGTTAGAGCAGCTCCAACATCAAACGACACAGACTTAAAAAAAATCCTCACCTTTAGCGTCATTGCGCATTTTCTGCAATTGACGCTGACCTGTGTAGCGTTGACATTTTTCTATGCTGTTAACTGTCAAGGGCGAAGGCCACTGAGGCAATGAGCATCTAGTTTGGTAAGGAATCTGAAATTCCAGAATTAATATCATTATTGATGATCATCTCGCAGTTTTCAAATGTTCGACATTATTTAATTTACGCTCTTGTTCTATAAACTTAACTAATTGACTAACTTGGCTGTTGGGACGAAAATTAATTCTACACAGCTGCATAATTCATACACGTCGGAATTTGCTGAAAATCTTTCATAACAATTTTTCCTCGAGAACAACACCTCAGTTGATTACGGAAGTTAATTTTCAGAGAATCTGCTAAATCACAGCAACCTCTAAGTGCCACACGCAGTAAGTTTACCAAGCACGAGTAATTAGTGAAGACACGACTGATGTGACGATGTTCTTCACCTGAGTTCCAGATGCGTGTTCTTCATGCTGTTAGAGAACACCTGGCAACTGTGTCGTTACTGGAAATAAAGATGGCAGTTCGTTTGTGTTTCAACGTTAGAAACTGTCGCTTTAAGAACTTAATCCTCAAGCAATACGTTCTTCTTTACTTCCATTTCCGTTCTACTATCTTTTTCTGGAGAACAAGGAAACCAGTTACGGAAAAGAGAGCCGGGAAAATTAATCATAATCAGCTCTACTGTTCCTAAAGATGATTCCAGAGGCAACACAGGACAAACTGAGACGTGAGTTAATCATTCTGACTCACAATAAAGAAGAAAAGTAAATGGTTCACGTAATCTTTGTCAACGGAGAAAGTGTAAGACATTCTTTCTGTCACTTTTGAACGCAGTCGGTGCGCTAAGAGGAAAATAATACCATCAGCAGAAAAGACTTGGGAAGGATATAAACTTTTCTTATCAGCGGAAAAGTTACATGATAAATGTGAGCAACAGCGAACCTCACACTCCTTCTTGCGTTGCCACCGACTTCCTCACAACCTCTCCTCTCATCATCGGCCATCGTACCGAAGGGAACGTATCCCATCTTAATCACTGACGAAAACAAAGGCATAATTGAGCGAGGCCAAAACTTAAGTTTAGCTTGAGATTAATCTAAGTTTGGTCGGCTTGTCGACCATTGTCTGAGTTTCAAGTGAAGTGAAATGCGCTGAACCCAAGCCAACGCGAGATCTCTTCCCTCCAGTCTTGTTCTTGACCTGTGAGGTGGTAAATGTTCTTTCTAACCTCCATCGTGGTGTAATTTGTGTCAATATCTTTACTGATTATTACGACGAAGAAAATGAATAGTAAAGTTGTTTTTCTTTTTTACTTCACGTGACGGTAATGGATCAATGAATCTGTGCTCCTGCGTTAGCCCCTAGACAACCACACTGGATTACATATACAAAAAGCCTGCAGGCACTTGTGCCAGACCATACCATACGTTACCGTTGCCCTACTCGTGAAAACAGAGGAATCACGCACTCTAGACCTTCTAGCAACCTCTAAAGGCAACAGGTTCTAGTGAAATTTGCTAACTGCAGAAACCTTACGTGAACACAACGGGTGAACTCCACATACATACTCAGTGATATGTTCAGTTGGCGTAGACATCGTAAAACCACAGGTAGACAGTGTTCATTGGCTATCAATTTATGTTCACAGTCTGATTTAGAGTAACAACAAGAGGCAGATGTAATTGGTCAATATCGGCTTCAAGTGGGGCTATCGCATATGATAACAATCAAACTATAACATTTGTAATCTGACAAATGGTTTCACTGTAATCAGGCTGTAATTACCTCTCTAATGAGATACCTCACTAATGAGATACTTCACTAATGAGGCACATAGATTGAGGCGGACTTGCCCAGGGTGTAGGGACCACTGCAGCATCCCTTGTGAGTGTAAACATGTGATCATTATCAAAGCGATTATGACGATTGTGTAGATGCAATAGGTTAAACTAGTTTATTCAACTCCTAAATCAACGAGGACATGCGTAGAACTCCTTACAGAGGGACGAGCTGTTGACCTTAAACTATAGTGAGCTGACAAAGTGGTCGACCTAAGCAGGTGTTTCATCATTACTGTCTGTAGGTTCCTTGGGAACCTCGCTCATGTCCAGTGGCTTAAGGCTGTTATAGTTATCGTCGTGGATTTCAAGCTTCTGAATGTGCTGGAATATTTCATTTATGTCCCTAAACGTGTTTGGCTTTCCTGTGTTGGCAGAGATCTTCCCACCACAATCCACCTTAACATGCTCGGCACTCAACTCCTTACAACAGTATTAGACTATCCTCATACATATGAAAAATTTACTCCTGCCTCATCCCCTCGCCCCTAACAAATTCAACACTAACAAAAAAAATAAACAAGCCGGAATGACCCTACAAGCAATAGAAAACTACCCTCTCAAGTCAGTCTTAAACACCTGACGCACACCCATCTGAAACCACATTCCCCAGACATGTACGGGTTATTCTTTCTCGTCTACGGTCTGGGTGTCACCCATCCAGACAACATTGCGAACACCGATCTGGTATAACTCGGTATCATTCATACCCACAGGGCAACTATCACAACGATGATTCTGAGTGTTTACTTCTCAATAGCTCCTTACTCAAAACACAGACGCATACAAAACATTGCTTCATTTTATGACCTGTGGTCTAGACCAGTGAACGTGGAATCATATAGTAAGTTGTATCAAAGGTTTACATCGTCCAAGTTCCTCAAAATGAGGAAATGTCTATTGATTTTTGTATTTTGAAAGGTATTACTCAGGAGTAGCGGAAATTTGACGGAGGAAAGTCGGGAGTATTACGCAGTGTCATCTCCTGCTCTTACTGTAAATTCTCTCCACTCATTCTCTTCCACGGAACATTGACAAGCTCTCAAACACACACACTTCCCCAGTTCCATGGGAGAAGCATCGCGCCTTCCCTTACCCGAGTCTTCCAGTTTTGGCTTCTTACTTTTCCAGCCAAACGCATTCGTTCCCTTATTTCCGGTTCATATAAGGCTTTCAGTAGCTCCTTCTCAATTTCCTGGAAGTCATTACCTCTTTTATACACACACACACACTTCAACCGACCTTGGCCGGCCGTGCTGCCTCAGTGCCTGGCTCCCTTGCCTCTCGCCCTTCGTTCTCTCTCTCCCTTCCAGTATCTCCCTACGGGCTACCTCCCTTCTGTCTCATTACACATAAAAGGGTTCTTGCCATTTCAATTACTTGCTTCGCTCGAAGTTTTCTGTTCTCGTAATCATTCACCAATTCTTTCACACTACATTGCCTTTCTTCAGCACCTTTAATTTTATCTTGTTTCATTGAATTTATGTATATAAATATCGTATTACTCATTAGTATGTTTCATTTCCTTTGATATACAGATCTCTCTCTCACTTTCCGCATCTCTTCCGTCCCGAAACACGTGTCATAACTCCCTTTGGTCTGACCGATGTATATGTTACAAATTCCTTTCAACACGTTGTCCGATTTTACTCCTTTTTTCTGCTCTATTTCATCCCCTTCTTCGAGAATACTTATTTCTTAAGAGATATTTTGCACCACCCCTCCTCTCGTTCTCCATGATAGCCTATCAATATCTTTTCTTTTTCCGATTATTCCCTTAACTGTGTTTAGTACTGAACCTAGTCTTCATTTTCCACACTACCTTGTCTTTCTTTCTGCGTCTCTGAACATGATGTGTCGCATTCATTCTTCTCGTGTCTCTGGGATGCATCGAGAAAATTGCCTGTCAGTCAGTCTGTCTATTTATCAATCTCTCCAGGTCTCTGTTTGCCAAACTAATCGCCCGGTTGTATCATAAGCACTTCTTTCGCCCACTGTACACAGCATCATGGTTCATCCGACACTTCCACACACACACACACACCACAATCTCTGTTCCTCTCAGCCGACTCATCACAGCCCCAAATACCCTCTTAGCCTACCACCGCTGCCACATCTCCTTGCCTACCACAGTCCCCAACCACCGTCCTAGCTTACCACCCAACCCAGCGGACTACAATGCACTCTTTGCGCCATGACTTTACAGCGCTGACTGACATAAAAATCATGGCTTAAATGTATAACGCCGTGGTAATCCTTGACATACTATATATGGCTCAGCGGTAATATCCGACTGCATCATGTTGCTAGAAACTTTTACATGCTAGTCACACAGGAAATGTCAACACTATACTGGAGAACAACCGTAGCAAGGCGCAAGAGGAAATATACTAAAAGATGATGATAAATTACACTTTTTTGACTTTGTACCAACAAACTGGCCTGAGTAGAGTATGGTGCCAGGAACTGCAGGACCTAACCGGTGACTCGAGCCTCTTTCCTTACCTAGTTCTCGCTCGAACAGACTACCAGACATGCAAAGGGCTCTACTAACATGCAGACGGAAGGTAGTGACCACTGACCACCCATCCGCGGAATAAAAGGCGCCTCAACAACGAATGATTTATCGATATCTTATCACGACTCTGGTCCTGATGGTGAGTTGGTGTGGGTCCACAGTAGCCAGCAGGGCCACTGACACGCTCCTCCTCAGGTAGACGTACGACAGAAACATAAACAGCAATCAGCGTTGTGTTTGCTGGAATCAAAGTCACCGTCATGCAGGGTAATGAGCTACTGTCAGCGGGAGGGAGTTTTAATGAACCGGAAAATGAGAAGTAATGCCGGCATTCATTTCAAGTCCGCAGTCGACTCGGTACACTGTTAAAATCTTGATGCAAATAATAAGTTTTTCAGATTTTCTTTTTCATAAATAGCTTGAATAGAATGTTTGCACACACACACACACACACACACACACAGAGGACAACAAAAATCGTCAAAAATATCTAAACATAATTTTCTAGGCAGTATAGTGCATATACCAATGGCACGGACGATCTCTTCCTCCTCCTGTGTCTTCTGGCTTGAGTAATAAAACATCTGGAGGAGACAGAGTCAGTGGAAGAGGAGTAATAAGCTCCGTATAGAGAAACCTTAAGTGCGTGGAAAAGGAAGGGAACTATATAGAAAGTTATATGGGTGGGAGAGAGAGATATATAGACATATATTTTTAATGGAACTTTTTCTAGAGTGAGAATGACTTAGGACCGCCACATACGCTGTCTTTTCCACTCAGTCTAAGCTGTGCAGGAAGAAACTGTAGAGCTAAACCTGAGTGTGGGGAGAGAAAATGAGCTGCGCAGTCTGAACTGTACAGGGCAACACTTTTGCCCGTAGAGTTGAGACTGGGTGATAAACGACGTGTGTAGCGGCCTTAGGACTTTTTAATTTTGTGGGAGTGGAAAAGCTTGTTGAAATACTACAAGAAAATAGGGACGACAACGCGAATATGTCTCATGATCATTAAAAGCTGTTTCTGCCACACTGCTTCGAACACTGGACACAATTTGCATGTGACTACTGTGACACCTGAACGCTGCTCTTACGAAGCAGCTATAACACCTGGACACTACTGTCAGTGACCTCCTCTGACACCTGAACACCACTGTTGTTGACCTGTTCAGCCTTCATCGTACAGAGCTGGGCAGGATAACTCTCACCTCTTCAACTGACACAAACATGCCAGACGACTGTGTACCAGCATCTCTACCCGACATTAAGTGGCGATATTAGAAAAATAATTGTGTCAGTGGAAAATGTGAACTTACGCAGAATGAAAGAACATACAGAAAAGAAAAAAAAATTCCCGATGGTGACATGTTCTCTGTGTGTGCGTGAGGAACAAAGGGCAGCGCCGAAAGTGCCTTTAGGATCTTCCTAAGTTACTCACAGACGTACATTTGCTTCCAGCCGTTTGATGATTATAGAGAGGGATGATAAGATACGCCATAAATTCATAAGAATAATGATAAAGACATCCAAGATATCCAATGAAGAAATCTTCACCAAAGGGAACAAAGAAAAAATCCTGTGGCCGACATAATGCGAAAGTACCGAAATACCGATGCGGAAGCAGTGGCCTCTATTTCCGCCTCCCTTCAGTGGATACTTTCCTCAACAGGGGCATCTTTTCAGCCATCAGCACAGAACCCAGAGTCTCGCTAAATCCCGAGATGGGATTACTGAGGAAAATCCTTTCCGTTATGGCTCAGAATGATGCAAAAATAATATTCTTTCCCTCTGGCTTACGAGACCCAGCGATCGTAAAGGGGCAATCTATGACGGCGATACAGTGCATCTCGTAGTCCACTGTACCTTCCCCTGACCCGAGTGGCTGGCTGGACTCCTCCGGCTGCAGGTCTGGGAAAGGAGTCTTGCACCAACGGGTCTGCGTCTTCATCTGTGTCCCTGACTCCACCTAGGTCCCTGTGACCATTTAATTCCCTCTTAGCACCAAGGTCCCTGAAATTATCAAGGTCTCTGTTACCATTTACTTCTCTATCACCGCCTAGGTATCCGACACCATCTGCCACCCTGACACCATCGAGATCTCTTTCACCATCTAGGTCCCTGTCCCCATCTAGGTGCTATAAAAGGAGAAATATAGGAAGAATTTTTGCAGCTCTATATCTTGGTCTATACTCTCGGACCCTCATAATGAGACTGGGAAAAATGTTTGTCAAGAACATGGTAAGGCTAGCAACATCATATCAGGTCACATGACCTGATATATGTGTGTGTTGGGGTGACGTCAGTACATGAGGTAATCTTCTTACTGGATACGGACGTGATGGAGTCTAGGGTCGAGTGAAAGGTTAAGGAAGATGTATTCAGTATGAGAAAGAGATCGAATATTAGAGTGAGGATAGGAGGGAAAGTGAGCTTAAGTTTAAAGAGCTGAATCATGAGCGTAAGAGTGGATAGAATTTGGTGAAGAGAGATCAGTTACAGGCAGAAAAAGACAGTAGGTGATAGGATATAACCCTGAGGGACACCACTGTCGATACGATAAAAGGGAAGGTCGCTGCATCAACTACTATTATAAGGGAACGGCTGGAGAGGAAGATATTAGAAGATAGATGTACGTATATCCAGATCATGGTATTCTTATGATGCTCCGTTTCTAGCATAACGCGAACTAGCCGGTGAATATAAATTTTGAACTGCAAGACTTGACAGTGTTTCTGACCTCGTGTAAAATAACTTTCGTACTGTTAACGAATATACCGTACATAGATAACAGACCTAAAAGACTTACCTCCGTATATCTAACACGAGTAGATTTTGTTGTACAACAGAAGATATTTCTTAACCTAAACATTGACACGTGGAATTGGTAAAGGGTTATTTGATACGTTGTTTGTCACTTGTTTGAAGCCCAGAGCTCTCTCCGTCTCCCTTCTCACGTATATATATTCCTATTTTAGATAATTTCCCTCTGTGTTACACCTGATCCTTCCTCCTAAGTGTCTGTCCATCACCTTCAAGCACACTCATCCCTCTGCCTTGATCATCGGGAAGCCACTCCTTCCTCTCATCTTCTCTCACTCCCTCGTTCGTCTCCAACTTTCCACGCGAATCAATACCAGCTTACGTCAGCCGAAGCAAAATAAAACCATCCCTCATTTCGTGTCTTTTACCACCATGGATGTTGTGTGGAGCTCCAGAATGAGTCTCCGCATATCAGGTCTCCAATTCTTCACTTGTGGTCTGCTGGACCTCTCCTTAGGGGTATCTCCGAAGCATACAATCTACTGCTTGCTACGTATCTTATCGTCTGCCGAGTACACACGTATCATACCTTGCCCAGATCATCCTGTGCTTCTTTTTCCTGACATCTCCTCATCTATGCTCTCTGTGACGTATGAGTTACGGTACTTCGATCACCTTTGATCTCACAAGCATCCCTGACCTCTGATCTCACAAGTATCTCCTGACCTGTGCTCTCACAAGCACCTCCTGACATCTGATCTCTTGACCTGTGGCTTCATAAGCGTCCCTGACCTCAAGTCTCACATTAATCACATGATTTGTGATTTCACAAGCATATCCTGACCTGTAGCCTTACAAGCATTTTCCACCCTCCACAAGCACCTCCTGACCTGTCGTCCCACAATCATCTCATCATCACCGGTCAAACATAAACGTCCGTATGATGAACATCTAAACATCTCTTCATCTACTGGCTATCGAAACCATCTCAGGCGACGGGGCCTCAGCGATCTCACTTGTTGACCTACTCAGCATCGAATCACCTGAGATTTCCTCAACAGGCGCTAATAGCAACCGTATGGCAAATGATGATTATAAACTTTTCACCTTACCTCTTCTTTGCCACATGATGTCCTTCACCTCACTAAATGTCCGAATACTTCAGGCAGACAGTAACGAGGAAAATTGTTTCTTTGGGGGTTACAGGAAATGAACATCTGTTACGTTCTCGTCGAGGAGAAAAGGGGTCGGTGATATTGGATTCGCTTCCAGCAGTAAGTGAACAATAACAGCGGTTGTGATGAAGCAAGACCGGCTGCCATCATCGTTGATTGCTCCCTCGGGAATAGGAATCAGAAAACATGTTTACGAAATCGGGTTTCCTCCAGCC